>JAOPTO010001012.1:0-158717 GCA_033822845.1 Tetrapedia diversipes
ATTGAAATATAGTTATATCGAAGTAAACTATTCTATTAAAATTAAACAATCTCTAGCAAATCATGATTACTTTAATCATATTTTCATAATCACCATTAATTCTTATTTTATAACAATAACGTAGGAGGGTACGAAATAATTTCTTTAATATTAGAAAGGTTAAGTTAAATTTTATTTCAGCGCTGTATTATCCGCTATAATGAACGTGTGTCCATTTGCCAAGCTGAAGTTGAAAAATTTAACCGGAGGTTTTCTGTTCCGCGAAGGAAGCGGAGTTTGCGTTGTAAGGGGTTAAAAATGCACGGGCACGGAGATGACCTCTCAACGCGTCCACGCGGATATCTTCTACGTGGCCGAGGAAAATATGCACGCACCGTTCGAGCTAGCCGATGGCGGCGTTCGTGGAGATTATTCCTCTCGCTCGCGGCTCGCTAGGTTTCAAACACGGCCAGCGTTAAAAATGCTCGAGAGGCTTCCTCCGGCTGGCGATCGATTAACGACTGACTTTTACTAAGAATTTACGAGCCGTTGTTGAACCTGTCCGACACGCGAACCTGCCTCGCGCTCGTTCGTCTCTTTTTCATGGCTATCGATCTCGTGCTCCGCCGGCATCAGTGTGGTTACTCGAAAACGTCCATCGGAGAAACGGTCCCGCGCCATGATTGATGGAAACGGAATACCGGGCATCGTTTTAAAAATCATAAATGACGTGAGATGTCAAACGAAGCGATAGCGATTGCCTTTATAAAATGAAAATTCCGAAGCGATGGACAATCTAATTGGAATTACATATTTAGGTGATCGAATTGGAAGATTTACGAAAATTGGATACCGTCATTTTGGTTCCCGAGGGATTCGAGTTGTTGGTGAAAAATTTGAAATTCCTCCAGTTGCACCAGTATCAAATCCTCCGCTAATTTTCCTATAAATTAAAAACTTTTATTGTGATACTTGATAACAGCAGTTTTATATTGTTTAGAGTTGGTAACAAAATTTGAAATTCTTCAAGTTGTTGTACTAATATCGAATCCTCTGTTAATTTTCCTATGAATTACAGGCTAATACTATAGCATGTAATAACAATAGTTTTATATTTTTTTTTTTAGATATTTTTGATGAGAGTTTTCTATCTTCTTCCTATAAATTTATTTGCAGCTCAAACTGTTGAATGCAGATGCATTCAAGTAAACGATAGACATACAAAACGTACGGACATGTTTATTGCTTCGAATTATTCTCATGAAAAATTTTCCTACGAAACTGTACGCTGAAAAAGGGAGCTGTGATCCGGGATGATAAAAAATGGCTGGTAACGTCGAACGAATCAATTCGATATCGATGCAACAATTAGCTAATGCACGGTGGGTCGCGTCGTCGTGACGGTTCGGCGTTCTCCGCGAGTTTTACGAGCTGCCGGAATCGAGCTGAGGAAATTCGTTTTTCCAGACGTCCTCGGCCCAACCCCGTCGATAATTGTGCCCCATAAAGCACCATTTAACGCTCGCCACTCTTCTCCCCCTCCCTTTCCGCTCATCGTTCACCACCACGACCTCTTTTTCCGGTCTCGCGACCGTCGACCAAAGCCTTGTAATAAAGTTCAAGTATAGTTGATGGAAACGTAATGGTACGATTGTAAAATGTATTTGAAAGCCTTCCACAAACCAGGGAAAAACTGTGCATAAGATCGTATATTTCTTCTGACAATCTCCCGATGAAATTGAATGAATGTCTAAATCAATATTTTAGGTAATTTAATTTTGTAAAATTTAACGTGAAATTTTTAAACCATACCAACTCGAAACTTGATGAAACATTTTTGTTCGTTCAATGTTTTATTCGAGAGAAATATGATTGCAAATCGTAGATCGAAGTAGCAAGTTAAAAGATTTAGAAAATTAAAAATATTATTACACGTCAAACTCGATATTCAATTTGATAAAACAATGCGACCTAATTTCGAGGTCATAATTTGTTGCTGAACAATGAAAATTCATGGGTCATCGTCTAGGGGATGAAAATTCGATTTTGCGCAGTTTTCGCGAAGCCCAACAGGAAATCGATTTTCCCACGGAAAATTGTGTTCCTTTCGGTATCGATCGTCGTCGAAACCCGGCTAATTATCGTCGACGTATCCAATTCGTTTATCATTTCCGTTCGCCGTGTGCAATTCTCGGCGAGCTGTTCCCTGACCGGAAATTGGCGTAAGTAAATTTGCCTCCGCAGTAGATATCGACTAACCGAGCCGTGTTCTATATCGAAGGCACCGGGTACTTAGAAAGCTATTTCCACCGTTAGGAATATCGTAGACTCAATTAGGTAGGCAATAACCCGTCTCGCTTTCGCAAGGGAATCGTTAAAGAAAGAAAAACACAGGGGGGAAGAGAAACGTATGGGGTGAACGGAGGTGAAAAAGGAACGAAACGCAGTGTTTCGAGTAATAATGATGAAGAAGAGAACGGAAAAGAAATTATTCCCGTGCGGGGAGCTTCTCATTGCGGTTACATGCATGGCAAATTAGGTTTTATCTGAAACGCAGCTGTGTAACGTGACTGGTGGATTATCTCGGTTCTCCCAGTCAAGAATATTCGTTACGAAATAATGCACTCTATAGGATAAAGAGCTTCACAACCTCTGCATATTGTAACAAGGTCACCCGTTTCGGCCGAGTCTGGGACATCGGTATCGAAATATGTCAGGTTACAGCGTAAACACTACTGCTGTACGCGTAAGGCTTGGAATCGCAGCTTAAGAAATACTCAGATTTAAGGAAAGAGTTTGGATTGCATTACGAAAAAATTTGGTGGATAATATATCAGAACAAAGGGATTAGTTAACATATAATTATATTAAGCAATTGAGCTATAAATATATTACTATATTAATCCATAAATATATTTATATATTAAGCTATAAATATATCGCTACATTGATATATTAAGCTACAAATATATTGCTATATAAAACTACAAATATATTACTATATTTATATATATTAAATTATAAATATATTGCTATATAAAACTACAAAAATATTAATATATTGCTATAGTAATTTAGGAATATATTGATATATATTATGATATAATTATGAATATATTATTATATTGCTATATTAAATTATGAGTATATTACCATGTTAAGATTTATCGAGCTATATTGAGCTACTGACAATTTGCATTATCATTTCGAAACTGATGGTAAATTTGGTAGAAGATTAGTGCTGGCTGAAACCGGAAAAGTGATTCTGAAGTTTCGACCGGTAGTACATAGTTTCAACGATTCTCTTTGTTAAAAAGCCCCGTCGAAGCCCGGCGTCTCGGAAAGCTATCCCGGTTGGCTCCTTATAAAACACAATTACGAGTCTTAACCAAGTTTCGACGCACTTAATTACTTGAAAGTTAGGACAGGTACCTAACCTGTTTCAGCCCGCCTCATCCTGTTTCCCCGTTCCCTCCATCCACCGTGACATCGTCGTTCCGACGGTGGTCGGGCCCTTTCAGGCGCGGCACACAGGCTATAATAATGAGGAAGGTAGGCGGCTGACGTACCCCAATGTGAACTACGCCTATCAACCTAGACACCGTTCGCTCCGTTCGCTACCACGGAGGCTGCCGCCGCGCCACTCTGCGACTAAAAGGTCGCGGTATTAATAATATTTGCGGAAGTTTAGACGTCTGGAACGTATCGCGTCGGGGATGCTCCGGATAACGACAAGCACCGAGTAATTAGCTTCCCGGGATAAGCGGAGAAGATGAGAAAAGTCTCGTTACAAGCTTTTCTCCCTGTTATCCGCTCTCCACGGTGTTGAATAAAAATGAAGATCCAATTAATAGCGAACTTTATATTCTTCTAGGCTTCAGCACGGTGTAACCCGCTTCGCCTTATCGCTGTATTTGTCCGGTGAAAGTAATTAAAAATTAACAAAATTAACATTCAAACGAGAACGCGACGCATTCAACTTTATAACCATTTACAGTCCAGTGTAACGCGCTTCAACTCATCGTTGTGTTTGTCCCCGGTGAAAGTAATCAAAAATTAACAAAATTAACAAAATTAACAATCAAATGTGAACACGATATATTCAATACTAGGTTTATGGGACCCCGTCAGTTTGACGGGTTTCGAGTTCCATGAGCAAAATTTGCCAAAACAATTGCTATTGTTGCAGAAGAAAGGTTCTCAAGATTATTTATTATTACTAATTAAATGTTATTTTGATATTTTTCGGATATTTGTTCGGGAGCACCTAGAACCCAAACTCTGATTTTACAAAAAATTTCCTAATAATTTCCCAAATTTTCACGGCGATTGGATGTATGGTTTTTGAATCTATCGAGTACAGACAGACAGACAGGCACACGTTCATTTATATATATATATATATTATTACTATAAAAATATTCTATCTGAAGATCAAGGAAAGGAGGTGAAGTTTTTAACAAATAAATCGTTATCGTTTTCACGCGGTGCTTAGTTACTTCCACAGTGCCATGCGATGCGAGGCGTTTAAATCTTCCGGCGAGTCAGCGTCGTCCAAAACCGAGGGCTTGCGGTTGTATTGTGGCCTGCGAAACTGTTCCCAGCAACGTCGACCTCGAAATTTCTCTATCTCACGAGCTACGAAAGCACATACACAAACGTACACACACACACACACACACGCACGTGACTCAATGCCTGAGGGCTGCTTGTTCCCTTCAGCCCCTGAAACGTCTCTTCCGGTACGACCTTCGGGCCTCGGCCCCTATATTTCCGTAAATCGTCCGACGTAACTAGAGGCATCGCGGTTGCGTCACGAGCAACGATACCTTCGTTGAAATACGAGCGTTTCACGGGATACGGTTTGTACGTGTGCATCAGACACGTTGTAACGCCTCGCGGGTTTGCACTGCGCGCCGCACGAATGCACGAATGCGAGGCCCGTGTCTCGTGTAATGGCAGCCGAACGAAGTCCCCGGGATGCATTCGCGATGAGCCCGGCCGTGATTTCGTTTGTTTGCCCGCCGCGATGAGGATCGATCGGCCGACTGCAACGGCAAAGGAAAATTACCAGCGCGACATCCTGCTACGCGGTTAAACCATTCACTGTGGCGTACGTGTCTCGCAGAGGAACCTGGACTACTTGTCGGGTTCGTTTCACGATTAACCCTTCAGGGGATAGACGTGTGCGTACGTTTTGAAGTTATCCTAGCGAAACGGCGCCGCTGTTATTTCGAAATAGCGTTACGTTTCACGTCTAAACGTATCAGCAGACTATAACTACCGAGCAGGATAAATGCAAGCAGTAGACGATGAAAATAATCAAACGGAAACACAATACTAGTCATGCATACCACATTCGTATGATTTATAAGGCAGTCTGTTCTGAGTGTTCTACGTTTGGTAAGAATTAGTGTAATATCATAGTTTTAAGAACCAGAAAATTGAAAGTGTGGGTCGGCTAAACGAAAGCTAGGCTCATTGAAAACAACCATTGGCGATAAACAATTCACTGATGGGTCGGCAGTGTTTAGCGAGCACAGGGTGGGAAGAGGAAAATGTCTATAAAGGTTTGCTAGAAAAAGAGAAAAGGGACCAGTGTTGAACAGGAAACTGAGTTGTAGAGTCGTAAAAAGAGCTGAGGATTAAACATAGAGTCGTGTGGCAGAGTTGAATTAGAATTTACTGTGTACTGTATATTTTTGCCATTATTCATACTAATAATAATGAATAAACGTAGAGAGATTTTTATCCACATTAGGTACCCGAGAAGCCACAACATTGCCGATGTGGCTAACAATTCTCCTCCAAGACAAGTTTCCCGCTTCGTAACAGTCGCGCTAATGCTTCTGAGGGAGCGTGTGCATTGCAACAGCGATAAATTAAATTTAGACACCTCCCTGTAGCCGGACTCCTTTTGTACCCCATAACACGCTCAGAGAGACCGTCGTAAAATCTCGTAAACACGGGGCATTATTCGAAATGGTCGTGGTTTCACGATCACGCGAAAGACGGAAAGAAGATCGAAACGCGAGGTATAGGGACAGAGAGGGGTAGCGGAATGGCCATCGGGCGAAACGACGCCGCCGTATCGTGATATATACGAAGGGACGGCCCGCGGAACGGCGACCGCAACGACATTTTCCATTCGCAATATCCGCCGGGGCAAACAAAAATCTAATACATATTTGTCCGTGGCCGCGGCTGCGGCTCGCATAACTGGCTACAGCCACACAGAGGGGGTTGGGAGGGGTAGGGAACCTGGGGGATGGTCGGTACCACCATCGAGGGGAGAGGTCACGGTGGCTGCTCCTCGATCTGCCAGTCGAATACGCAGCCGTACGAGCCAGCGACGACATTATCGGTTTCGCATCAACCTTAGTTTACTCCTGCTGCATGTGTCCCTTGCCCTTCGTCCCTTTTGCGCTTACACGTGTATCAGTGCGGTTAGGGGTGCACGTGTCGCGATAAACTTGCCTGCTCTGATGGTTTGAGGCCTGGCCCGCCGGATGGGTTCCGTGATCCGGGTTCCCGTATTGAAAGGGCTGAAAAGCTACCTTTATCGTAGCTACGAAGAATCAGGACCGGTTTTAAACTCGTATCTAATGTAGAAGAAGCTGTAGTCAGGGTTTTTTGAAACTGTAAGAGCTTGATAATTGAAAGGAAATGGTTTGGAGCTCCAGTTGGTTAAAGCAAGTTAGCTAGGTTCAAGCGGTGGTTGCCTGCTGGCAGGCGCAACGTTTATTAGCTGTTGCCTTTATTACGTTATTTAAATGTAAGGTGATTTGCATAAAGCAGGCCATTTAATTATTTCTATGTCCTGTAGAGAAGATCCATGATGTTCGATCAAAATTTGGATGATGTTTTTAAAGTAGAGGACATCTATTACTTAGTAGACTGTCATAATAGTGGGTGCAGTAGAATCTCGACATCTTGCGAGTGAAGCTTGCTTCTTCCATTTCATCAACGCACAATGAAAATGTTCGTTTAATTGGTAAGAAACGAGATGAGAAATGGTAGTACATGAAGAAACATGAATTTTAACACACTAAATGACCCTTAAAGCTAAAAACTTTGCTTTCTCCATGCTTGCATGCATTCTCAATTCTGTTTTCTTGCACTTACCAAGTTTCTACCGTAATCCAAGCATGACGCAAGCATTTCTAACGTTGCAAATCTGCTTTGTTAATGGATTTTAAGAACAAAGCCAGCGTTCACGCCACGCTGCAGGCTCGGCTTGATCTTGAAAGTTACGTCGAGGTAGCTTCAGCCGGCCATCGCTCCGTCGAAAGAAGATTTCCTCGCGAAAGGGCCCCGTAGTCCCACGGGGTGACGTTTATGCGACGTAAAGAGCGCGGAAACGGTTGTATTTAAGCGTAGTTCTCGCGCGGGAAAGGTCGCGTCGCGTTCACGCTTTTACGATCTCCTCTCCGCCCTTGATACATCAGGCTGAGCCCTCGAAACACGAGGGGCTACTTATTCAATATCGTATGCCCACGCATCCCCGAGCCTGTGTTTGCTCTCGCGAATTATATTCCGCTTTTCATGGCCGCGATAAAATACACACCATAGCCCGGGGAACGCGTGTACCCTCCCGGAGAATTACTATGACCAGCTTCTCGACGGGGGTGGCACGCACGTAGCTACTTGAAAGGGATGTCTTTATCCGATACCTCGGCTTATCTTGGCAAGCTGAGGGTCAGCTCACCTTCGTTCACGTTACAGCATTTGTGAACACAGCCGTGAACATTTGAATCATTTGCTAAAACGATCATATTAGTGGTTTTCCAGTAAATAGATCTGCTGGTCAACATTTATTTGCTGTACGTGTACGTGTGAAGGGTCCGGGAGGTATCAGATAAATTGTGAACAATTATCGGAATGCTTGATTTAATTTTGTGAAGATATGCAGAATGAGAGTTCATCGCTATCAGACGAAGGAATCAAGTTGGTTATTTAATTTAAATACTACTGTGTATTCTGTTTATATTCAGGAACTATAAATAACGAACCAATTCATGAACACCCTTTGTTCTGCTTTAACTATTTCGTCCCAAAATTAAGTACATTATAATATATAATAGTTTCGATATAATTGACACAGAGTGCGAAAAGAATAAAATTATTTAAATTTTAAACTGCAATACCTTATGCCAATACTTTTTGAAATTACTGTACACCCAGACTTTTATCACTAACAATTCTCGTACTATCGAATCATACGTCCCTTGCAATCACGAATCACACGTTCGCCAACCTCGATCACTGTCACACGTTCGTCTCGTCTAACACCCTTTCTTAACAGTTCGTGTGCTGCTCGCGAACTGTTCTTGTCAATGTGGACGCGGCATAACGAACACCGGGATCACGTCTGAGACAGAGGGTCGGTTCCGCCGGTATCATTCGTGGCTGGTGGCCGTAAATCCGGCAGCCACTCGAAAAATGTCCGGACAAGCAGCGAGCGTGTCGTCGTGATATCCGAGACGTAAAAGTGGCATAATTCGGTCGTTGCCAGCCCCGGCGTACAGAGAAACTCTCGACTGTCGCGGCCGGAAATTCGTGCCGCGCGAGGACGAGCGAAAGATAGGCAAAAGAAGGGAAAAAAGGGTGGAGAGGAAAAAGGGGAAAGAGGCAGGAGAAAACGAGACGGCCGTCGAGTGGAGTATTTCGACGACTCACTCGACGGTTATTCGGAATGCGGCGTCGATGGGAACGGACAATCTTGCAAATTAACAGGATCGCCCGTTGAAAGCAGCGTTTACGGTCGCCCGCCGGTTGATTTCCCGAACGAAGTTCTTCAATTAACCAGACAAATTGGCTAAATGAAAGAGCGTTAGAGCCCGGGGGAAGGGGTAACGAGTGACGGCAACTATCTGTCGCGCTTTATTCGTTGTCCCAGGCTGTTCCAAGGACCGACGCAAAGAAATTATCCGGTTAAATGGAGATACAGTTTTGCCCGTTTAATTGTCGCGAGCTTATCCTCACCAGTTGTTGGAACTGTTGTTGGATTGCACGAAGCAATTGTCTATGCTTTACGTATCTCCAATGTTTGACTTTGTTTGTATTAACCCTTTGACTGTTGTGGGCACTTATATGTGTCTGACGAAAGCTACTCGTGTGATGCATGGACGCGTACAGTAGCTGACAAAAATTTAAGACCAAAAAGTGAACGAAATTAAACTAATTCATTCGTAAGAAATAGCATTCTGAGCTAATCAATAAACAGTGCTCTTCCATAATAACACTGAAAATGAATGTACAGACAATATTTGCAGACTATCAAATTATGCACCACATTGTCCTCTCGTCTTAAACTTTTGTCCACTACTGTATATGAGTCTCTGGCAAAAGTTACTCGCGTGGATTATGGACGCGTATATGCGTTAATCAATCTTTTCCTCGCTCCCACTTAGAACAACACAATTGCTAATGGAACACTGTTCACACGAAGCACTTCGATCGGGAGTATGTAGCAATCAAAGGGTTAACCCTTTGCGCTCGAGCGGAGACTGTTAGTCTTCCAACAATATTGACTTCAAAGATTTTGATCAAGAGCAAGCTATTTACCAAGATTCCCTTATATTGAACTTCATTTAGTTCATTCAAGCCTTACACTAAAATTTGCATACATGACTATTTAACCCCCGGATCTGACTAACAAACAAACTAATCTAGGTCTGAAAATTCGCGAAACTACCACTTGACGGTTAACAGTCGCCTCTCGAGCGCAAAGGGTTAAAATCATCAACGGGGTCCAGTGGCGAGTGGGGCGTAGCTTGGGAAGGTTGGCAGGGCACAATTTTCCGAATTAATAGACCCGCCTAAAAAAAAGGGACAGGGGCGAAAGGGAGTGTAAGGTGAAGTAGCAGGAGCCGAGGACCTGGCCTGGCCTGTTCATGCATAATACATGCCACGCGCGACAATATGTCGCCCTCGCAAGCTTCCCTTGTTTTATGAATCCTTCTTGTCCCTTCAGACCGGCTATCTCCACCGCTTCCAAGCGCTGCCGCGGTGTTTCAGCGCCCCGAGCTACGGACGAGATTCCTCGTCGACGTCGTCGTCGTCGTCGTCGTCGTCGTCCTCGTTGTTTCCTTTTTGAAAGAAGCACGCTTCCTTCTCGAGAGCTACTAACCCGAAACTCGTCCCCTTTGAAAATAATTTCTCGTGGCTGGTGCAACTCGAAAAGCAGGCTGAGCCTGTTATTATGTGCAGGCTGGAAAGCATTTCTAACAAGCAGAGACTACTGGCGTGGAAATCACTTTTAGGACTGGGCATAATTTGTAGTGTACACGTTGCTGATTAAATATCTCTTACAGTTCGTCAAAATGAGCTCTCGTTCTTGAGATATTTCACTTTAACCCATTGACTGCCACACAAATTTAGCACGTGTTGACCTGGGTGCCACGGTCTTATTTTAAAAAAGACATTTTAATAGTTTTTAATAAATATTGATAATTAATATATTTTTCATTTATGCTTTATAGTAATTCCCAACTCAAATAGTCATTTGTAGCCAATTTAAACTTGCAGCATACACTACGAGATATCTCGTAGCTGGCTGTTTTAGTATGTACGCTTACTACGAGATATCTCGTAGTTGGCAGTCAATGGGTTAAAGCTTGATTACAAATACAGACAATGTTAAACGTGGACACTTTGTCAGTGGTATGCGTCTACACGTTCTATGACGTTTACGTGTTGTATTATAAATGCATAACTATATTAAATTGTAAAGATATAGTCATGTTTAGCTGAAATAGGTACATTTGAAGGTTCATAGTGCAATGACGATAGTAACCGTAATAATAGAGTAGCGGGGAAAAGCTTAAGACTGAAGGGTCAACGAAATTGAACTGACTAATTTATCAAGAACTAGGTTTACGAGACCCGTCAATTTGACGAGTTTCGAGCTCCATGAGCAAAATTTGCCAAAGCAATTACTATTATTGTAGAAAAAAGGTTCTCAACACTATTTATTAATAATTACTAATTAAATGTTATTTTGATATTTTTGGGATATTCGTTCGGGACCACCTAGAACCCCAATTCTGATTTAAAAAAAAATTTTCAGAAACCTTCCCGGGGATATACTTAATAATTTTCCAAATTTACACGACGATTGGATGTATAGTTTTTGAATCCATCGAGTACAGACAAACAGACAGACACACATTCATAACCTGATAAACAAAATTTGCATACTTAAATATTAAATACTGTTCTACCATAATAACAATAAAAATGAATGTACAGACAGTGTTTGCAGACCATAAGACTCAAAGTCTACATTGTGCTTTCGTCTTAAACGTTTTGTCCGCGACTGTACGTATTAAAAAAAAAAATACTCCAAGCTCATGTTCCTAAACCTAACTGAGAACAATCGAAACCAAGGCAGAACGCAGAGCAGAATGAAGGCAAAGATGGTTGCTCCTCCCGAGGATTTTCCTCCGAATCCTTGGTCCGTTTCCCTCCACCTTGTGTCGCCTTCTAGCCGGAGAAAATTTATAGCAAATTGTTTTAACCGTGGTAGCACCTGGTGCACGAAATACACCGGGAACACGGCTCGGTATAGGCGACCATGGTCCTGTAGGAGATTTCGCGAGGACACCGTCTCGTTTTTCGTGCAGCCCGGAACGCTCTGTAGCGTTTGGATGACAGGAGAACAGAGGGGCGGAGGTCTTCCTATATTATTAGGCGACTTACACCTGGTATTTTCTATCTATTAAGTTCTCGAAGCTGTGCGCCCTCGGCATCGTCGGAGCAACGCGGACAATTACGAGGCTGCTGGAGGCAGTAATCCTATTAACCGGGCCTGTAAAATTATGATCGTCGTAAAGTTAACGCTGGACGAGCTGCAGAGCGCGGGGGGGGGGGTTGGAAGGGGGCGACAGGGGGGGAGGAATCTCGGGAAGAAATGAAGAAAAGCAGCGGAGGCTGCAGCCTGGGACAGAAACGCTTCTCCGTCTTCTTGGTGGAGAAGAAAGGACCGCCGTACGTTTCGCCACTTTATTACGAGGCTTACGTCGAGTTTCCTACCTATTAACTTTCGCGGAAACGGAGAGGGCTGGGATGGATGAAGAGGGTAGAACAGAAAGAGAGAGAGAGAGAGAGTCTACGTCCGGTCGCAAGTTCCGTTTTCTTTCTCTGTCTCTTCCCGTGAGAACGTGTCTTGATGCTTGCAGCGTGCCCAGGTACAGAACGAGCCTTGTTTTTCCACACTTTTGTCTCGTTATAACGCGGTGTAACGAGCAAGTTGTTAAGCGACCGCGGGACAAATAATTGTGATTCGTGTAACGTTCGGAGAATTAATGCTTGGCCCGTACACCGAAGGACGAAAGTTTTGACTCGTCACGCGTTTCTAGGAATAATTTCGATCGAAATGGGAGTCGAGTTCGCAAGTTGTCGTCAGCTAGAGAAATTCTTCAGCTTAAAATTGGTACAGGTGTGAAGAACAGTTTTATTAATCTTTGGAATATTAATTTTGGAATGATAAGGGAATCGAAAGAAAGCACAAGTCAGACAGTGGTGTACCAAATTCTTCCCCAGTACTATGGTGTTTTGATGACAAGACAGAAAAGTGGTTAAAAGTTAGCGTTTGCTATCTTGGCGGATGTTGGACGATCTTGGCAGATCTCGAATTCGTGAAACTGGCAGGGGTCGGCAGTCTATTACACGACTATTTACTTGTCTAGCGTTAAAAGGGCTAGAACGAAACCCAAAAAGAAGACTTGTTCTAGAACAGCCGTGTCTGATTAACCCTTTGACTGCTATGGGCGCATATATGCGCCCAGGGAAAGCTATCACTGTGGCCTATGGGCGCACATATGCGCTCGGCGATGGCTTCGATCATTTACTGCTGTCTTACTGTATTATTTGTCCAGAAATTATTTTATCGTATGATTTTTAAATTTTCAATATGCAATAAATACATTATAATTATCAAATTATGGTGTTTTAAAACTTTACCCTTGATGAATGAACAGTATACATTGAAGATAAAAAATATTTAAAAAATTGAAAAATATTAATTTTGGAGTGGATAAAGTAACTGTAATTGGATTCTATACTATATTACAATGTAATACACCGCCGAACAGATACAGATTGCGTGAAAAAGTATTCAGTCCCCAGTGATAGCTATTGCCGGCTGCATGCCGTTGACGCGAAGCGTTTCGGCCCAAAGTATTCAGCAATCAAAGGGTTAACCTCGCGGTACAAAAGCGTTCTCTTTAAAATTCCTTCACGTGTTGCGCTCGTTCCTGTTACCCCAGGAATACGACACGAATTCAACGTTCCGAACGAGTCGAAAAGCCTGGGCAAAAATCAGTTTTGGCGCATCTTCGAACGCCATTTTTAATTACGTTGAAACGCGTTTGAACGCGAACGCGAGCAAGTTATAGCGCGGGCGGGCCCATTATTTCTGGAACGAGGCAAACTTCATTGTGAACTGGGTAGACGCGATCCCGGCACGGTTCCCGGGAAGGGGAGGGGGACATAAGCGAGAGCGTCGCCGGCGTTTCAATTGTTAAGACAAAAAGCTGGATTCCTCGAGAGTCTGCGGAATGTAAAGCCGCAGGAATGTAAAACCAGCACGCCGAACGGAGAAAATTGAAACGCTCCGAGGTCCTCGAATGACAAAGATTCCCGAAGAAATTGGAGCAGAAAGTGACGCAGGGATTAAGCCACGGGACAAAGCGTGTTTAGCGCAGGAAAAAAAAAAATTATAGGCGACGGGGGAGAGGAAAATGTGAAAAAAAGGAAACCGTTTCCCTCTTTTTTTCCATGCAAAACATCCATTGTATGCCCCCATTGTGTGTTTCGGGCTAGGCACAGTTTTGGTACAGTAACGATCAAAAGTTTAAATGCTCTTTTCGTTTGGAAATTGAATTCTTTTTTTTCTTAAACAATTTTTATGTGATTTTAATGAAATTTATCACGAATTACTGAATTTGTAGTAAAACGCAGGGTGTTGTGCTCTGAAGAAGAAAAACTGCTTTGTTCGTTATGGGGAATCAATAATGAATGGGGTCGTTGAATAAATCTCTGGAATTTTTGTTAAAAATTATGCAATTCTTTTTCAGTCTGCAAAATGATCAACAATACTTTAAAATATTCCTTTTCCAAGTTCTTGCACCCTTTGTGGTATAGCCTCCTATGACTAATCATTGTGTCGCTTATATGTATATTCCAAAGGGTTTATTTTGACCCACATATAATAATAATAATGCTTCAAAACTTTTGAGCAAATGTGTACCAGGTCATGTCCCTTGCCAATGCTGTATAAAATTGGTCAAACGATTCAAACCGCACTTTTCCTCAATTTTATTACACAATTGCTTCTTATGCGAAACATTCCTTGACTATTACCACTACAGCCTGCAATTTTATTTAAACTAGACGATAGGTGCAATAAAGGAGGGTGCGCGATCAATTCTACGAGTCTCTGTATGTAGACCAATATCTTTTGGAACATTACACAGGAGCTCGAGCAACGACACAATTTATTCGGCCGACTAAACCGACATTAAAGGTTGATTTATAACACTTAAGAGGATAAGAGAGCGCGAGGAGCTCGCAACTAGGAACGGGGATGAAAAATGGTTCGGAGAAACGGCGAAACTGTCGTGGGGGTGTGGAGGGGAGTAAAGGCGGGTTGGTGGTCCATTAGCCGTGTGGCGTATCGTGAACAGAATGCGTGTTTTTGGGGAACGTGGCAGCGATGTTGTGCAAACTGTGTAATGAAAGTGCGGGACCGCACCCTCGCGACTATCCTCATCCCCCCCCCTCGTTCTGTCGACGGCGGGATTATGCGGAGAATGCAAGCTGAAGAATGATTATGCGGTCGACTCGTGGACGAGAGGGTGATCCGGCTGTAGAAAGACATCCGAGTTGTGTTGTGTCTCGACATACACGCGGCTAGCATGCGTTTGCAAATATATATACAGGGTAAGCTACAGTAACGGACAAAAGTTTAAGACGGGAGGACAATGTAGAACATAATTTTATGATCTGCAAATATTGTCTATACATTCATTTTTACTGTTATTATGGTGGAACAGTATTTACTGATTACCATAGAATTCAAATTTTGTTTATACTGTTATTTGGTATTAATTAATTAATTTATTTTCTTTGACTCTTTGGTCCTAGATCACAGGACAATGTAGAACATAGTTTTATGATCTCCAAATATTGTCTATACATTCATTTTTATCGTTATTACGGTGGAATACTATTTACTGATTAGCATAGAATTCAAATTTTGTTTATACTGTTATTTCTTATTAATTAATTAATTTCTTTATTTTCTTTGACTTTTTGATCTTAAATGACAGGGACAATGTAGAACATAGTTTTGTGATCCGGAAATATTGCCTGTACATTCATTTTTATCGTTATTATGGTGGAACACTATTTACTGATTAGCATAGAATTCAAATTTTGTTTATACTGTTATTTCTTATTAATTAATTTATTTATTTTCTTTGACTCTTTGGTCTTAGATCACAGGACAACGTAGAACATAGTTTTGTGATTCGGAAATATTGTCTGTACATTCATTTTTATCGTTATTATGGTGGAACACTATTTATTGATTAGCATAAAATGAATATTTTGTTTAACATATTATTCTTTATAAATCAATTAGTTTAATTTTGTGCACCCTTTAGTCTCAACCCTTAGAATTCTGATTTTTCCAACCTTACTAAAAATATGTCACTCGTTCAATACGACAGGAAAACAAAATGTTATATTATTTGAACAATTTTGACAGCTGACGTTTATCTTTTCAAGTGGAAGTAGTATACAACGAAATTAGTCAGACAGGAGCGCACTTCAGCGTAGGCATATGCAATGAATTTTCAAGCTTGATTTTTACAAGAACGAAGCATCATAGGAAAAAATTGTATTCTATATTTTCGACTTATTTTTACATGTAGAATGAACTACAGTCCATTTATGTTGCTCATCTTAATAAATTATGTTAATATAAAAAGAAAATTGGAATCGAAGGGAAGTTGTACGACTTTGTGTTACTCGCCCTGTATACATAAAATTACAGTATGCATATATGCGTTTGTACGTATACGTACGTGTATTACCTCAAGAATTTGGTGGATTAGAGGGAGGAAATGGAAGCCCTGCACGAGTGTGTCGGGACTCGAAATGCACCCTTCGAGGGTTACGCCGACCGCAGAATATTAATACGTTCTCCTGGCCTCGTCCGCCACTTGGAAGTCGCTCAAGCTTTTTCTACCCGCAGACAGCGTCCCGAAATTTATGCTCCTCTACGTGTGTGGTATGGTTCACGCTTTGGTGAAAGGAATGTTTGGAATAACGATCTGGCAAGCTAACTTAGAATCCTAGATCCGCAAGGACGAAGGCAAAGGAAAATCTGTGCTTATAGCTAAACCCAAATTTTAGTTATCCTATAATTGCGCGAATATAATTAATTAAAGGTTAAAATGAAAGGAGGGGAATGGAAATAAGGAGACATCTAAATTTAGCATTGATAGTGCTAAATAGCTACAGTAGCGGACAAAAGTTTAAGACGAGAGGATAATGTATAGCATAGTTTTTATGGTTTGCTAATATCGTCAATATATATTCATTTTGATTGTTATTATGGTAGAACACTATTGAATACGAATTTTGTTTATCATGCTATTTCTAATAAATTATTTTATTTCTTTTATCTTCAACTTTTGTTCGCTACTGTATAGGGCCCAAATTTGATTTTTAATCATTTTGATTTAAATATTGTGTTCAATGCATTACAAGGATAAAATTTTGTTGGTTTCACTGAATGTGTTTATAATTACTCGTCCTAAATCACTTCTCTATCAGTAAACAGAACTGTCACCACACTTGAATGACATTCGAAGGTACTGAAAAGGAGTTCAGTGTTTTTCATTTCTTGCTTGTGATGGTACTGTGGTTCAGTCAGAACGAAGTGTACAACTTCACGATCCTTTTGTACATTTATTGTCCCCCTGTACCTGCGTGTCCTTGCTCTATAACGTGACACGAGCAAAGAAACGAGAGAAGCCTGAATATGCAATAAAGTCTGCGAAGGTGGTGGAACGGAAAACGCCCTCGTGACGGGAATGACATTCCGATAGGATTCTTCGTCGAGACAGCGGTCTCGTTTCCTCTCCTCCCTCTCTCCCCCCTCCTGCTGTCTCGCTCGTTCTATTTTCATCCCTCTTTTTTTTCGTGGCTCTCCCCGACTATCTCATTGTTCCCTCGCCCTCTTTGTCCCTTCGCAACCCAGTGAATCGTCCTCTCTGTTCCCCTTATCGTCTCTGTTTTCCCTGTTCGTTGCTCCGAGCGTAGCGCAGTTGGCACAACCCCATGCAAATGAAATTACCGCCCCACTTTTCCAACAACGCTCGGGGATCATCGGCCTGTCCGTCACCGGTATCTCTCTTTCGTTCCACGGTGTAACACAGCTCGTCACGCGTGTACAGTTCCATTCAAACGTGTCAGGCCTAAGTAAGTAAATTTGTAGTGTCACTAGAAACGTATAGAAATCCTTTTAACGCTACATTTAGGGACATTTCTTGCATATCTATTTCCAATATGCATACACCAAGGAATAAGGTATACATCGAACTGAATTCGAAATTTCAGAACTGAGAGGGAAATAGATTTGGGTACACTTGTATCGCTTCGTCGATAAAAGTTAGCGAAAATTGCTAGGAATAATAGTAATGATTTTTGTAAATTTTACTCATGAAAATCGAAACCTGTCAAATTGACCTAAACCTAGTGTTAAAATTATTTAATACCTGGCTTGTTATTTTGGGCTGCAGACGGTTCTTATATTCAATCTTAGGATAAAAATTTTATCGACCATACACGAGGTGTCTGTTTTGATTAATTAAGATTATAAACTCCCATGAGGAACCGGTTTGATATGAAAAAGCTATTGATTCAGTGAAGAAGATATCCGAAGGATCAAGTCTTCCACGTGAAACTCCACATTTCCTCTATCCATAATACGAATAAATAATCTTGCAAACATCAAACATATCCGCTTGCTAATACCGAGGCATGAAATTAGTTACAAAAGTTACCTAAGCCGTATTAACTACCACGTAGGTCATTGGATGGCCTAATGTTTGTGAGCAGAAGTGTACGTGGTAGAAAATGAGATAGATAGACAGACACGTACACAGATACATGCCGACGCATACGCAGGCAGTAGGCAATGACGGAGGAACTGACAGAGACAGGAGTCGGGGCGGCCGGCAAACTCACACACAAAGAGGTAAAAGCTTAACACATCAAATGGAAACACGTATTTGCTCTCCGCCTGTCGCGTGCAAACAGCCACGCGTGAACGTGCCTGTAATACGCGCACGACCGATTTGCCGCGATCTCTCTGCTATCTCTCTATCGGCTCTCCCTCTTCCTCTAACTCCTAGCTAGTTTTCGTCGAGTTCTCGCCACTGCATCCACCTCACAGTCGAGCCCTCCTATGGTTTCCTGTATCGGCCCATCACTCTCTCTCTCTCCCTCTCTCTCTTTCCCTCTCTCCCTCTGCAGCGTGATCTGATTAAGCCTTGATGAAGGGCGACCAGGTGAAACGCACGTCCACGGAATCCTCGGGAATTAGTTGGCCTGGAGATAAGATGAAGAGCACCTTCGTCAACTTCGAGGACAACCTAGTTACCAGAAACTTGACTTGGCTAGCTTCCACCTGGTCGCTTTGAACTGCAAACTTTTCTTCATTTTTGACGCTTCAGGGAAAAATGGAATCTTCGTGTTTGATAGAAACGTAGGTCCAGCGAAATGAAAATAAGAACTATTACGTTTGGTTGGTGAATACTTGGATTTAGCGTAGGTCACTCTACAATCTCTATCTATTGGGTTGGAGGGAAAGTTCTGTCGTATTTTAAATGGGCAGGTAATTTTTCTAGTAAATAAAGAAAAAAAATCTGGCTAGTGAGTCATTGGGAATTTTTTTTGTTTTTTCACCTGCTGTGTAATATAAAAGAAGTCCTTTTTTACCGTTCATCATTTACTTGTGACATTTAAAGTGAAAAACATGTCGGTAGATAAAGTGCATTTACGACACTGCATTTCGTATGAATTCCAAAAAGGAAGCAACGCATCGGTTGCATGTAAAAATTTATGTGCGGTATTTGGAAAAGATATTGTAAATGTTCGTACTTGTCGAAGATGGTTTAGCAAATTTCGTTCCAGGGATCTGAGCCTCCAAGAAAGTGATCGATCTGGACGACCATCCAAGATCGATAATGATGTTTCGCGATCCATGTTGGAAAATAATCCACATTTAACAAGTCGAGAAATCGCAGAAGAGTTTGGCATTCATCGTACAACTGTTGGAGATCACATTAAATCTCTTGGGTTTGTGTTAGAGCAAAGTGTTTGGGTTCCACATGAATTAACGGAAACGGAAAATACGACAGAACTTTCCCTCCAACCCAATAGTTCTCTTTCTAGCTCGATACTTTTTCCTTTCATACAGATATTTAGATATGTCGATCAAATTGTTAGTCTCACCATGATTTTAGTCATTCTTCTTTTCTGGCTTTGTTACCCAGTTCTAAACATTCTTCTTTCATACCGTACACAGTTCTAGCTTTCACATTCTTTGATCGTACACTTATCACTATTGTGATCTATTTCAAATGAACGTTCTTCTTTCAAATTTCCACCACTCAAACAATTCATCCTCTCTCGCAACATAAACGAGGCGAAATAATTTTGAAGCGAACCATCTATATTAATGAATTTTCCCCAAAAAATTCAACGGCCTGATCTGTGGTGCCATTGTCATTCCATAATTACCGGTCCCATTGTCGAAAGGGCTAACTCACGAGCTAGGAGTGGATTCTAGTTAACGAGACTGGCCCGCGGGCTCCCTAGGGTTTCGCCCAAGTATCGCGGAGCATTTTACCGTTAATTCGAGACAGCCGGAATCGGGGCCATTGTTTGCCCTATGGTAGGTCGAGGAAGAAGCGAGGCTTGGTGGACGACCACCCCGGTATGCCGGGTAACTCTCATCCGGTCTATCCAGGATGCCGTGAGTCGCCTCGAGGGTCATAGTCTCTATTAAAGCGGGATGGTCCTGCGGATCTTGTCAGCAGATCAAAATGCGAAGATCGAGCCTCGAATGGAGCAACATCTCGCCGGACCTCTTGTACCATTACGCCGTGAAACGAAATTGCACGACCTGGGAAGGGTATCTAGTTTAGGCAGACATGAATGACTCTTACGCTAAGAGAAACATTAGTTTTCTCTTCCTGCGAGAAGAATATACTGTAGAAAATTTTCTCGTCTTTGCGAGATGTTTTGTTAACACGTTCGTCGCCACGTTACCCATATTTGGGTGACGCTCTTTTTCTTAAAGTTAAATAGTATTTTAAATTGGAATTTTAAAAGGAATTGAATGGAATAAGTATTGAAGTATAATATATATAAAATAAAAATAAAGAGGTAAAATTTTTGCTGCTTTTATATTTTTTATCTTAGCTTTTTATGCAATCAAATGTGAGCCCAGCTAGGAACTCAGCCGAATCACGCTAGGCGACAAACTTGTTAAAGGAACTCTCACTGAGTATAGATTCATAGTCCTTTATTTCAATATAATAAATTTTCGCTTCTGATAACTCTGAATATTCTCGTTCGATGTCTAAGCTCTCTCACTCTCCCTCCTTCTTCCCCTCTCACTCCTTCTCTCTCTTTCTCTCAGGTACATATCTCAAACTTACTGCAGAAGCAAAACTGGACAAGTCACGTTTCTAACACTTGTCTGCTTCCAGCTTATTTTAAAAAATTGGAAGATAAGCTACTAGCCCTTAATCCATGAGATACCAAGCTTTTAATTAATTCTTTGACGATATATATGGATAATATATTGTTAGGCTATTAGAATACCTTCAAAGTTTTATTACGAATTCAATGTCTGTTTATTATATTTGGATTGTAATCTGTGTTATGAGCATGACTGGTAGTTACAAGGCAATGGGTTAATAGACAGGATCCCAGGCTGGTGATTAAGCAGCTGCATAATACAAGATCGCGCATTCCAGTTGCCTTCTCGTGGGAGCGTTGAACAGGTTGCTTGTATTTGTCTGCCCCAATCGAGACCGATGGAGCGGAGCGAAGTTTCTCTTTTCTCCTCCGCGGGCTGATCGGGTCGGAAACATTAATAACGTCCTTATCGATAATCGTTCCGCTGGTGCTCGGAGTTAACAAGCCAGCAATCGATCCACCGATAACCCAGAAATCAACTTCTCATCCTTGAGGCAACCGTTCAGCTGCTTTGCGAATGAATGAACTCTTTCACTGCGAATACAGTACATATAAGATGTACCTGCAGTTAACCACATTTTTAGCATGTTCAATAAGTCACTCCAATTGATGGAGGTCAATTAATTCACTCTTCGCATAAGCAATAGGAACAAAAGATAAGTCATTGAACACTATTGACATGCTGAACATAGAAATAAAAATTGCAAAACCAAACATTACTTTTTTAAAACACTAAATTAGGCATCTAAGAACACGAAGCTCTACGAGCTAAAATATTATGTATATTGAAGAAATATAAACTAGTATGTTTTTATGCACTCGTGTACAGTTGTAACCACCACTATTTAGAAAAGGTACCTATATTATTTAACAGTGAAGTTCATTCAAATCTAGCATAGACTGTAGGAGATCGTATAGGATCAAAATGTCCCTTAGGCAATTCCAGCTAGGATTTGAAATTCCCAGGCTTCCGGTGCTGCGGGAAAGAGATTTAGCCTGTTCCGTCAGGGGAGTCCGTACAACCTCGAAGCAGTCCCACAGGTTTTTCGCGGCAGGATCTCGGCTAACGAAGCAACCGCTCTGCCAACTGCCATCGAAATGTATACCTAGAAGGTTTCGGGGATTCCTGAGCTAGAGATAGGTTCGGTGAACGATTAGGTGCTCGTTGGTAGACAAGCTCCTGCGGATTAAGGGGGTAGGTATCGCCGGTAACAAGATTATCCCAGAGAAGAAGTAGGAACCAGGGGCGGGTAGGGGACCAGGGGGTGAATGCAGGGTCGAGCATAGTGGACTGGCACGGGGATGAATGTTGCCGGGAGGGTTGGAACCCGCTTGCTCTAGTTGAAGCCCTATCCGTATAGTTGTCTGCTGTAGAAACGAACGCTGATCTCGTTACCGTCTGAAAAACACGCCAGGAAAATCCGTGAGAGTGTGAGGAAAAAGCGGTGAACCCAAAGGAGGTAAACCTAAGCCGTGTCCCTCCTTTATTCAATCAGAAATTAATACGGTTGGCGGACCTGAGAAAGATACCGTGTGATTGGAACCTAATTCGTATCTAATAGCGAGGGTATATCTTTGGGAGGACCTAGAAGAAAATTTGCTTTAGCTATTAGGGGATTTGTGACACAGATTCTTAGTAAAAGAGGACCTTAGCTGTGTCCATGTGGTTTACAACGTACTAGGTGGCTGATGATGGTTAATCGTTACTCTTGATGAAACGTTCAACCATGAAGTATTTGACAAGTGATAGTTTGCAGACCTAGGAATGTTTGGGAATGGTGTTGCCTAAAGAATAAGGATACTGTTTCTAAAGAACCTGGTCCAGAAGTAGCGATGGCTGTGTCGTCTTCTGACAAAAGGACCATGTTTGACCTTAAGACGTTTGCTTTATAATATTGCTGATATCTCATAGATGTCAAACGAATAGACACCTATAGCCTAAGAATTGAACCTAACTCGAATCAAACTCGAACCTAACCCAAGTTTAATCTACTTAATCCACTTCCAAGGTTAGTCTTAGTTTTTTCAAATTGAAGTAAATTAAAAAATGATAACGCTTCATCCTTCGGCTACATAATTTCCCCAGGAGATCGATTCGACTTAAGATCTGCTTTAGCTCGATTATAGGCTCGATTATAGACTGTAAGTTGAAAATCGTTTAGACCTCTTGCATTTCTTTTTCGAATAATCCGTGCTCGTTTTCCAACCAATTTTCCCCCTCGTTCACCTCATCTAATTTACCACGGCTTTTTCCTTATCGTTTGCACCCCCCACCCCCGCTCCGTATCACGATCGTCCGTCAACCATTCCGTGGAACGATCCCACGTCGTTAGGAAGCAGCTCTCGCGAAGTTTCCATCGATACCCGCCCCGAAACACTCGTCCGCCCCGAACGATGGAGAAACTTCTATCCCAAACGAGAATACAAACTTTCCCCCGTGGCTTGGGAAAGTTCGTATCAGAGAAGGGTCTCCGGCTGACCCCGAATCGCTCGCGACTGAAACTTCCGATCGACTTCAGTTGGAGTCTGTCGAGGAATTTGCAAGGGCCTGTGGTGACTCCTTTCGCCGTGAAAAAAAAGAACGTTCATCCAGCTTCTGTAAACTCTTCATTCAACCCTTCGCGAGCTGGTTGCACGGTTGTTTTTTGATAGGTTTATTATACACGTTATGCAAACCTTTTGAGTACCAATGCGTTTCCCGCCAATTTTGTTTTTGACTTATAATTAAGATTGAGAATGTACATGGGTTGATATGGGTTAATATAGCTGTATATTTTGTAGCCAGGTACTTATAGATTTGTATAGGGATATATTCAAAACATAATATATCTCAATGGAACCATATATTTACAGCTTAACACTAGATTGCCGGATGTTTGGGTATATACCTATTTTGCCTGAACAATATGGATCTTTGAAATTAAGGAGTGGGGACGGGAAGGGATTAGTATTTGCATACATTTTATAATTCTATTAAAATTCAACATATGTTTAAAAAAGAAATGTTTTAATTTTTCTGTATATATATAGCAAAAGAATCATAAGTGAGTCAATTTGACTCACTTCGGCAATCTAGTGTTAATGTAGACGTATATTTGTGATTTTCTAATTTAGAAGGTGTAATTTTGAAACAATTTGAGTATAGTCAATTTGACTCACTTCGGCAATCTAGTGTTAATATAGACGTATACTTGTGATTTTCTAATTTAGAAGGTGTAATTTTGAAACAATTTGAGTATAGTCAATTTGACTCACTTCGGCAATCTAGTGTTAATGTAGACGTATACTTGTGATTTTCTAATTTAGAAGGTGTAATTTTGAAACAATTTGAGTATAGTCAATTTGACTCACTTCGGCAATCTAGTGTTAATATAGACGTATACTTGTGATTTTCTAATTTAGAAGGTGTAATTTTGAAACAATTTGAGTATAGTCAATTTGACTCACTTCGGCAATCTAGTGTTAATGTAGACGTATACTTGTGATTTTTTAATTTAGAAGGTGTAATTTTGAAACAATTTGAGTATAATCAATTTGACTCACTTCGGCAATCTAGTGTTAACGTAGACGTATACTTGTGATTTTCTAATTTAGAAGGTGTAATTTTGGAACAATTTGAGCATAGTCGTTCGCAGAGTTCCATTGTTGAAAGGGTTAAGGCGACGTCGCCTCGAAGAACAATTTCTGACGGCCTGTTCGAGGGTTGTTCGACGATGGTCGGCGAGTATCCTTTATGAGAAAAGCTCGCTTCGTTCCCTCTTATCAAAGGACATTCGAGGCAGCGACCGTTAGAACACTTTTTCCTGGCTTGTTTCTTTAATATCCCCGTTAACTCGGTTCTCTGCTCTCTCGTACGCCTACCCCTGGCTCGTTCAGCCACTCGACGGGAGAAGGCAAGTTCTTGCTTGTTCCTCTTTTGCTTCAACCACTTTCGCGATAAACAGGCAAGAAGGTGAAAGAGCCGCTGCAAAGTTCCCACAAAAACATTCCTTTCGTCTCCTCTTATCGCGCTTCTAGCGTGTACAGGAACGTCTCTGCTCTTCAACAAGCAGCTAAAAATCAGGATAGCGAAAACGAAAATCTTCGTATTTATCTACTTTCTCTGCACTATACATATTTATTAATTATAATATTATAAATAATATATTATATTGGGTTGGAGGGAAAGTTCTGTCGTATTTTAAATAGGCAGGCAATTTTTCTTGTAAATAAAAAAAAACATCTGGCTAGTGAGTCATTGGGAATTTTTTTTTGTTTTCTCACCTGATGTATAATATAAAAGAAGTCCTTTTTTACCGTTCATCATTTATTTGTGATATTTAAAGTGAAAAACATGTCAGTAGATAAAGTGCATTTACGACACTGCATTTTGTATGAATTCCAAAAAGGAAGCAACGCATCGGTTGCATGTAAAAATTGATGTGCGGTATTTGGAAAAGATATTGTAAATGTTCGTACTTGTCAAAGATGGTTTAGCAAATTTCGTTCGGGGGATCTGAGCCTCCAAGAAAGTGATCGATCTGGACGACCATCCAAGATCGATAATGATGTTTCGCGATCCATGTTGGAAAATAATCCACATTTAACAAGTCGAGAAATTGCAGAAGAGTTTGGCATTCATCATACAACTGTTGGAGATCACAATTAAATCTCTTGGGTTTGTGTTATAGCAAAGTGTTTGGCTTCCACATGAATTAACGGAAACGGAAAATACGACAGAACTTTCCCTCCAACCCAATAGTAACTATTATCATTGTCTTTATATTTTGGAGTTATCACGAATCGACGTTACACGCGTTCTGTATTTTTTTCTGCAATCCTGTATTTCCATTCATAACGTACGGCGTTGTTAAACCTAACCCAGCTGTAAAGCAGAACCGTGAAAAAATTTTTCCACCACTTTTCTTTGTGATTGAGCAACGAAATTGCATTTTTCCGTGCTCTTCACGTTTCGTTCCATTATAATTTCATTGTACCTGGTACGGTGCACCGCTTAAGACGTACACCATCGACCGTGTGTCACGTTCGTTTTACTCGTCAGCGTTTTCTAGAAAACTCGTAGCACGAGGCGCGACGAGGCGCTCGGAAAATTGAATAAACTTGCTGCTGCAACCGCGTTTCTCCTCCGCGGAAAGAGTCCAGACGGTTCTTTCCGCGAGAAACATGCGAGGTACACGTACCAAGCAAACGTGGAAACACTGTTCCGCTGATAGAACGTGGTATAAATGATCATAGTTTGATCTTCCAACTTTTGATAATCTGCGCATTACGTGCATTCCGTGGATTTACGTGAATTCGAATTTTCCATAACAGCATGAAAAACTGCAGTGTTTTAACAATGATATGTAAAATATACAGAGTGGCGGGTAAAAGTTTAAGACCAAAGGGTCAAAGAAAATAAACCAATTAATTAATAAAAAATTACAGTTTAAATAAGATTTTTATTGTATGCTAATCAATAAATAGTGTTCTACCATAATGACAATAAAAATGAACAGAAAAACAATATTCGCAAACCACAAAATTGTTTTACATTGTTCTGTCGCCTTAAACTTTTGTCCGTTATTGTAGATTTCATAATCCTTCAATTTAATGAGATAAATGTTTCAGTTATGGTAACTAGGAATATTCTCACTTGTACCCTATGCTCTCGTTCACCACGCAAAGCAAACGGATAATTATAACAGTTCAATTTTGGTATTGGCCTCTTTCCATTCTCTCTTTTGTTAACATAAAACGATTGGAAATTGGCTAATGAAACTCTCCGCGATCTGACAGCGAATCGAGTCCCGTTTGCGCGCGCGCAATGGTCCGCGTTTCATTTCGGGGCGGAGAGCGTGGAGACACAACAATCGAGAACGGAATTAATTAACAACGGAATAGCTAATTTCCTGGGATTTCAATTGCGCGGATTACAGTATACGGGGGGTTGGGGGTTGGCCCGTCGAATACGGGGTTTACCGTATTTCAGTAAACATTGCTGGGAGCATCGTTGTTGCCACGGTTAACAGTGCATTACGCTCGAGCATGTGGGTCGACGCGCTCGACCTTCGACACCAACACAGGCACGCTGCTGGTTCACGCACGCGCTCGCGCACACATACACAGGCAGGGAACGTGCAAGTACGGAAGGCGGCGTATCGGCCTTACGCCATTTATAGGTGAGACCGAGAGTGTTACTTGGTCTCTACTTCACTCTTTATAACCCCATAACCCGCCATAATTACGATACCAGCTCAGGCGGCTGTAAAGGCGGCGCGGAGCAAGTAACGAGCCAAGGGTGCTTGTATCTAAGCGCTGGTGACAAATATTGACGATAAAACGCGCCTACGATACGATCCTATAATGCAGAACGCGCAATTATCGTGGACTATCGTCCCGTAGATTTCGTACGTGCAGCTAGGTTGTTCAGCCGTCTCGGTATTACCTGTTAACCCTCTCTGCAACACCTAATCGACCACACGTGGTCACGTGGTGGACAGTATATCATTCTACGTCGAAAAATGAGTCGAAAATGTGGAATACAATTTTTTCCTGTGACTCTCCATTTCGGTGAATATCAAGCTTGAAAATTCATTGCGTACGCGGGCTCGTGTTTGACTAATTTCGCTGTATACTACTTGTATTTCTGGTTTTCGGTAGTTACGGCTACACGATAAAATAAAATATGTACTATTGATGTAAGTTATTAAATTGACGTGTGTGTTGTTACAACAAATAGTCCATAAGGAAGTTAAAAAACTAAAAATAATAAAATGTATGCAGGTTTCACATAACTTCAGAGTGAAATATCTTGAAAACGAAACATTGTACGAAAAATTTGTACTCTATATTTTCGACTTATTTTTGTATGTAGAGTAACTTTCTACCTTGCTCACCCTTCGTAGTACAATAAATACACCCCTTAAGGATTTTTTTATACTTAGTACAGCAACAAATTCCAAGTATCGAATCAAAGATTTATTAATCAGTTTCATTTTCGTTTAATTTTTTACTCTCTGCTGCCAAATAATATATTATCTTTTCCAGCAACCCCTGTAACTACCCCTCAAAGTCTGACATGACCGAAGATACGATGGTGAATTTCACTAATTTTGCTGATTTTGCTAATCGTGTGGGGGGGAAAATGGAGACCGAACAGATTTCCTTCTGAAGGGGTGAACCTCGCAAAATATTCACGCGCAAATTACTGAGCGGGGGGTGCGCCGCGCTGCATAATCGTCGGGCGTGAAACGTCGGTGATATATCATAAACTATATGAATTATTAGCGCAGAAACTCGACTCGGTGAATTAACAC
Source organism: Tetrapedia diversipes (assembly GCA_033822845.1). Lineage (NCBI taxonomy): Eukaryota > Metazoa > Arthropoda > Insecta > Hymenoptera > Apidae > Tetrapedia > Tetrapedia diversipes. The sequence goes on from JAOPTO010001012.1 coordinate 28,065, forward strand.
GCAACGCAGTTATCGTTTTATTGAATTATTCATGCCGGCGAAACGATAGCAGCGAGGCCGAAGTGGCACGCGCTTCTCACCCCCCGCGGGGCGCGACATTTAATGCGGCAATGTCTTTAACAAATTTATCTGACCGCGCAAATTCCATTAGCCAAGCCATTTACCCCTTTCGTATCCCGTTAGTCGCTTTCGAGTCCATTTCGTGGAGTCGTATAACGAAGCATGCTTTGCGCAGATTTTAATTGAATCCAAAATCACCAAAGAGTTATTTGTATACCTTTTTACAAAAGTTATAGTTTAATCAAAAATTTGAGAAATAAAAAGGAACGGTTACTTGTATGAAATTAAATAAATTTGTTTTAATATGTCGTTTAATTTTAGGCGAAAGATTATTTTATTTTACATTCAAATGCGTATACAGCAGAATTATAAGTTATTTTAAATTTCTCAAAAGCTCTTTTGTTAAACTGTGGAGTTTAGGTAAAAACAATAAGTTCACAAAAATATATAAAAATTTACACAATGGCATACTGTTATTATAGTTATATATATGAAACATTGAAACACTCATAAAACTATATTGCTCGTCCGTTTCAAGAGGGTCGTAAATTTAAGTTGTAATACAAGTAGTTAAGTATGTAATAAGTCATCCATCGATACACGTGACGAAGTAAAGGTTCCCTGGATACTCGAGGCATGTCTTAGCCGTAGTTTTCCAAACCAGGGCTGATCGTCGAGAGATTAGACGATCGAAAGACTTGAGTGGAAGCAAACGAGTACAAGAATAGAGAAGGGATGGGACAAAATAAAAGGACACTTTTCCTTAATGATTGAAAGGCCCGTCCATTAAAATTCTGCTTACTCACCAAGTGCTTTCACCATTGTCCTAATTAGTCACGAATTCTTCAAGAGCCACTCGTCCTTCCTTCCTCCCCCACCCCTTCATCCCCTATTTTTCTTCTCCCTTCCCTCTATTTTTTTAATCCCCCAGCTTCTCTATTCGTCGTCTTCCGCCAGGGATATCCTAGCGATCATCCTAACAGGTCTGCGAGCAAATTGCCACGAATTAGAGCCACTATAATCCTCTCGACCTTGAATAAACTCAACCCTGCTGTGATCTTCAGGACACTTTTGTCCCAAGCATATATTTCCATTTTATCAACAAATCTGATCAGAAACTGTTACTAACAGCATGCTACAACAGTGTACAGAAGTTCAAGACGACAGAACAATGTAGAACATAATTTTATGTTTCACAAATATTGTTTATTTATTCATTTTTATTATCAGTATGGTAGGGCACTCTTCCTTCATTAGCATAGAATCCAAATTTTATTTATACCGTTATTTCTTATTAATTAATTAATTAATTTTCTTTGACCCTTTGGTCTTAAACTTTTGTCCTCTACTGTAACCGATATCTGGTCCTTCCACTTAAAATTTAAGCTTACCATTTTTTTAATTAATTAATTTATTTTCTTTGACTCTTTGGTCTTAAACTTTTGTCCACCACTGTAACAGCCACCTGTGGTCCTTCCACTCACAGAATCACAATAAAATTTAAGCTTCTCATTTTTATTAATTAATTTATTTATTTTCTTTGACCCTTTAGTCTTAAACTTTTGCCCTCTACTGTAGCAGCTACCTGCGGTCCTTCCACTCAAAATTTAAGCTTCTTATTTTTATTAATAAATTTATTTATTTTCTTTGACCCTTTGGTCTTAAACTTTTGCCCTCTACTGTACATACGTAAATCTAACCTCAAATTGTGGTATCTCTGACAAGTATGAATTTTACATCAGAATGCATTTTATATTAAACAACCATTTTTCTCCAGATTAACAATCGTTTCTAATGAAATTGGAGGACCTTTGATTCCAAGCAAAATTTGACGAACCAAGTAGTGTTAAATGGACCAAACAAGGGTAACTCTCTTCCTCTCCTCGAGGGTAGACGCACGAAAGGGTTGAGCCAAGCTGATAAGCCAGCGAATTCAATACTTCTTCCACCTTGTTTTTTTCCTCCCAGCCTTTGAACTTTCTCGCTCGAATACTACAAAGTGTAGGAGAGAACGAGAGAGGGGGTGTGTTCGTCTCGCGACTCATTCACGGTCCTTGCCCGTCGAAACGACGTCAGAAGACGGTTCCCTTGAATCCCATCCGGGCGTGTTTCACGAGCCACGGTGTATTTCGCTCTCGTAAATGTCTCTATCATCCCGGTATCACTTTACGCCTTTATACTTTTATCCCTCCCCGGCCATGCTCTCACCACTTTTCCGTGACGTCGTTAAAGCCCGCTTGTAACTGGAACTTACGAGACTCGTCGGCTTATGATGGCTGTTCCGCCTAAGGGGGCCGACCGTCCGCATGCCAAGTGTCTTTTAACTATTTTCGTAAATGGATTTACGCGGGAAACGACGCGTCGTCCGACGCCTCGATATCGGAACTGATTGTCCCCGCGCCTCGCCCCTTTGTCGTTTTCATCCTCCGCTTTTTTCCCGTTCTCGCCCAAGATAATGTTTCGTGGAACAGCAGCTGTAACCCGGTCTCGTTACCGTCAGTTATTTATTATAGGCCTGTTCTTTCTTTCACCTATGTGGACGATCGTACAGTAACGGACAAAAGCTTAAGACAATAATTGGACAATGTAAAACATAATATTGTAGTTTGCAAATATTGTTTATCCATTCATTTTGATTGTCATTATGATGGAACACTATTCATTGATGAGGGTAGAATACAAATTTTATTTCTATTGTTATTTCTTATTAATTAATTAATTTATAGTAACGGACAAAAGTTTAAGACTACAGGACAATGTAAACCATAATTCTCTGGTTCATAAATATTGCTTATCTATTCATTTTTATTGTCATTATGGTGGAACAATATTTATTCATTAGCATAGAATACAAATTTTATTTATACAGTTATTTCTTATTAATTAATTAATTTACAGTAGCGGACAATTAAATCATAATTTTATGGTTCGTAAATATTGCTTATCTATTCATTTTTATTGTCATTATGGTGGAACAATATTTATTCATTAGTATAGAATACAAATTTTATTTATACAGTTATTTCTTATTAATTAATTAATTTACAGTAGCGGACAATTAAATCATAATTTTATGGTTCGTAAATATTGCTTATCTATTCATTTTTATTGTGATTATGGTGGAACACTATTTATTCATTAGCATAGAATACAAATTTTATTTATACTGTTATTTCTTATTAATTAATTTATTTATTTTCTTTAATTCTTTGTTCTTAAACTTTGGTCCGCTACTGTACCTTATAATGAAAAAAAAAAATAAAATGAAATAAAATAAAAAACGAATTCTGCACTTTGGTGCAGAAAACCGTGGTTCAAACACAACGTGAACGCGGAAACCCGAAAAAAAGAGAAGCAAACGCGGAAACTGTAGCGTTGTATTGAGGGGGCAACGCTAACGACGACGCACAGTGAAAAGGGAAACACGGTGTGATGTAGTATTTCTTGGAAAATTCTCCAAGTTGTCTGGCGACGCCTTCGAACAAAACTCTAGCCGCGGCTGCAACGTGACAGTTCGCGGATATTAAATTGCGGAGCATGCAGAAGCGCAAAAAAAAAAAGAATGGTACAGGACTCGGTGGTGAATGTAAGACTTCCGTCGTGTTTCTTGGGAAGTTTCACGTTTCACGCATCGAAACTTCTCCACGAAAACGTAAACAACTGACGGTCCAAGGTGTAGCGATGAAAGTCTCACGAAATTTGGAAATACTGTGAAAAATTCATTATTATTTTTCGACAAAAATCTAAACAATTGACTGTTTAAAGTGTAGCGATGAAAGTCTCACGAAATTTGGAAATACTGTGAAAAATTCATTATCAGTAGATAGATGAGCTTTTCTTTCAAAATACGAATTAAAAGCTTAAAATTTTTCAAAGGGAAAGCTTCTTTTAACCCTGTACACTCTAAAATTGACTGTCTGTCACCAAACGATAATTTTGCAAATTTTCAAACTCAAAGGGTTAAATAGACGTATAAGTAAATTTTAGTATATCGCTTAACTACACCAAATCAAATACAATATGAAATATTTTACGTTTAATATTTTATTAAACATTTTACACGTGAAAATCTTTGAAGTTAGTATTATTAGATGACTACGATTCACTTCACGAGCGCAAAGGGTTAATAGAATAAAAATGTGATTGGTTTAACAAAAAAGTGGAAGACTATAACGAAGTTTATACCGCAAAAAGCTGGTGCAAAATTTTACACAAGTTTAGCATTTATTGTACCGTGCGATGAATTTTCCAGAAAATTTCTAAACCCAAGGGTGGTGGAGGGTTGTGCAAGGTATTCGGGAAAGGGAGAACGAGAATTTTCCTCGCACTGAGCTGTCCCATTTCCAATCCCGATTGCTTCCCTGCAATCTGAGCAGGCAGGGGCGAAGGGATCTCCGAATTAACCAAGAATCCGCCCCGAAAACGTTTCAATTCCAACCTTTCTTTGCGCTTTAGCCATATCCCTCGCGTTGTTGCAACACCGCTCTTCGTATACACTTTACATTTTATTTCTAACATAGGAATACGTTTACTTAATGTCTTCCTAATTTATTTAATTTATTTATAGAATTATAGAATTTATAGTAAAATTTATAAAAATTTACAGAATTTATAGAAAAATTTATAAAATTCATAGAAAAATTTATAAAAATTTATAGAATTTATAGAAAAATTTATAAAAATTTATAAAATTTTTTTGCAATTATATAAATTCAATAAATATAGATTAAAGATGTTGTATAGATTTATATAATATATTTATTAAATATTAAATAAACATTACATAATATATATTTGAATTTTATTATCAGATTTATAATAAAAAATTCAAATGATTTAAACTTGTTTCAAGTATAAATTTGTTTGAAGAAAAAAGATGAGTACAGTCCTCCAGTAATATCACTATTGCTGTGTTATTCCAACAAAATATATGAAATTCGATTTCACTTTATTTCTAACAAATAAGTTTTTCCAGCACCTCATATTAAATTTTCTCACCATTTAATTTTTCCACTTCCCTGACATACAGTAGCGAACGAAAGTTTAAGATAAGGGGACAATGAATGAACACAGTTTTATGATCTCCAAATATTATCTATACATTCATCTGTATTCATTGATTAGCACAGAATGCAAATTTTCTTTATCATTTATAGCACTGTCCCTTATAAATTAGTTTCTTCTTTTAGATTCGTTGGTCTTAAACTTTTGTTCACCACTGTATATGTGCAATGAACCCAAGCAATCGTACTTCACTGTGCACACCTTGAATTTGGACTTCACTCTCAAAAGTTAGCTCTTATCGCGTTAACTGGTGGCCAACGTCGGTCATCCAACAAAATCTCCGCTCCCCTCGACCCCGGTTTTCTTCCACGGGAAAAGCGGAGGTTAATCGAGAAGAAAAAGGGGTCCACGGTGTGTCGCGGTCGGAATATTGAAATATCACCCGCGGGGAGGGCTGAAACGTTGAACTACATTAATTCGAGCTAATTAATTACCGGCTGGCAGCGGCGGGGCTCGCTCTCTTGCTCCGAGCGCCGCCTCTACTTATCGGAAATAATTAATTGCTTCGCAAGGCGATATCAAGCCGCGATGTAACTGTTCTGCCCCAGCCTGAATCGTATAAAATTTTCGATAATTAATTACCCCAGCTTTAACCTTCGAAGAACGGAGTCGGGTCCGTTCTAACCCAGCCACGAAAGCTTTTGTAACGTTTATCGTGTAACGGATTCGATTTTCGTTCGTTTACGTTTGCACGCGTACAAGGTTGGTTGTACAGTACTGGACAAAAGTTTAAGACGAGAAGACAATGTAGAACATAGTTTTATGGTCTGCAAATATTGTTCAACTGTTTATTTTTATCGTCATTATGGTGGAACACTGTTTATCGATTAGCATAGAATACAAATTTTATTTCTACTGTTATTATTATTAATTAACTTTTGTAGTTTCTTTGACCCTTCAGTTTTAAGTCATATCTACTGTTATCATGATGGAACACTATTTATCGATTAGCGTGGAATGCAAATTTTGTTTATTATACTATTTCTTGTAAATCAATTTAATTTCATTGACTCTTTGGTCTTAAACTTTTGTTCACTACTGTACGGCCAGAAATTTAATATCGGTGTAATACTGATGAAGTACAGTAGTGGACAAAAGTTTAAGACGAGAAGACAATGTAGAACATAGTTTTATGGTCTGCAAATATTGTTCAACTGTTTATTTTTATCGTCATTATGGTGGAACACTGTTTATCGATTAGCATAGAATACATATTTTATTTCTACTGTTATTATTATTAATTAACTTTTGTAGTTTCTTTGACCCTTCAGTTTTAAGTCATATCTACTGTTATCATGATGGAACACTATTTATCGATTAGCGTGGAATGCAAATTTTGTTTATTATACTATTTCTTGTAAATTAATTAATTTCATTTCATTGACCCTTTGGTCTTAAACTTTTGTCCGCTACTGTATCTATGGTTCACTGGAATCTGGTTCACATATAACAAAGGAAAATTTTCCAGATGTGTGTGAAATTTTCGCAAAATAGAAAATACATTGTGGCTAATTTATTGTAACAAACGATACTGCCACAACGTTTTACATTCAATCATCGAGGATTGACACTAGCTTGATGGTCACTTGCCTGTCGTGACGTCTGCCAGGTCAACACCCCCACTTCCGGTCAGTTGATCCGCCGTAGCAGCCCCTAAAATTCGCGCGTCGCTTTCAATTTCGAAAATTCGTTTTTAATCGCTTGGAACGGCGGCGTCTCGCGTCGCGACGGTGTGCCGGAAATTCTTGCCCAGCTGTAAATTCGTCACGAGCCCACCCCCGCCCACCCTTCGACTGCGATTACATTTTTAATTACGCGTGGCGTCGCCAAGCGCAGGAAACTGTGTTACAGTCGCGTTATAAGGAAATATGAGGCATAAGTATTGTCCGTGTTACGACCGGGTGGCAGTAAATTATGAAAAAAGGGGATGGTAGTCGGGCATGGAGCTGGGACGAAGGCTGGGGGGGTGGAGGAGGGTGTAAGAAAGATCTCGGGATAAATTTACGAGTGAACGCCACGAGTTGGTAGACAAGTGGCGCGTCCACCTCGTAAAATCTATGCCTCTCTCTCTGCACCCCTTTCCCTTCTATCTTCCACCCTCCCCGCTGCTCCTTTTCACCCTTCGCGTCCGTCTCGCTGCGTTACTTCGGTGTTCTCTCTATTTTTCGACGAGCATAAAGTCCACGAGGTGGGCTAGCTGTGCACGTTTACAACCCTTGGACTCGAAAGGGGTGTGTGTGCGTGTATGCAGGTTGATTAACCCCCTTGTAATTCCACCCTCGTAGTTACGTTAACGCCGCGTACCACCCCCCACGGTCGTGCTTTCTCACCCTCTTTTTTCGCGTACCTAGTCACCGACCAGCTTTTTCACCCTCCCCTACCCCTTCCATCCTGTCTTTCTCCATTCGCGTTAACTGCGCTAATTTTTTTTCCTTCCCTCGCGGTTTCACCCCCGTTTTGTGCCCCTAATACGCGTTCTTTCTCCGTTCAGCGGAACTAACTATCCATTAGAGGCGATTCAACGCTGCACAAATCATGCGTTTGTCGGTTTCTGAATAATTTCAAGCGAATGTGATTTATTTCTTTATTTTAAAATCACAGCAGGTAGCATGAAAAGGTTTTAATTGTTTAGGCACAGTAAACTATATTTTATTGTAAATTTGTATGCATTTTTGGTAAACTATGTTAGTTATACAGTAGCGGACGAAAGTTTACGACTAAGGGGTCAAAGAGAATAAATTAATTGATCAACAAGAAATAGCACTGTAAATAAAACTCGTATTTTACACTAATTAATAAATAGTGTTCCACCATAGTAACAATAAAAATAAATATATAGACAATTTTTACAAACTATAAAAATACGTTTTTGACCTCTTATCTCCGACTTTTGTCCACCATTTATAACGCAACACATAACTGTAATAAATATCAGATTTTTAATACGTGAGATATTAATTTCGAACTCGTAACAAAATTGGCGGGAAAATCGAAATAATTACCAGCACCCATATACTTCCCACACTTTTAATCCACAATGATACATACCTAGCTGCCGAGGAAAAAAATCGAAGGATTGAATCGTTTCATTATAAATCTTCAATTAATCCTAACAATTCCCCTCATCACGATTTTGGTAACGTATTTAAATTTTCAACAAAAAAAAAATTCTTAAAATTGCTGCGAAACACGTGCTCGCTTCCGTTTAATCAGAATGCAAATCGTCCGGCAATTTATAGCTTGTGTTTCGCGTTACAAGCAGGGAGCCGCAGGGCGGGGAGGACAAGTTTTACAAGACGCGTCGTGGTCCCATCGCGAATTTTCAGGTCGCTCTATTAATTAACAGGCTCGCTGCATCGCTCTCATTTGCATATCGCTCATACTTTATTTATGACCGTCTCCGGGCGTGCGATACACTCGCAGCAATTTCAGGAACGCGCATAATTCTCCATAATGCGAGAAGTTCGTTTTTCTCGCGGGGCGAACCCGGGAGGGGGGTGGGGTGGCTGGGGGATGAAAAGGGGTGCGAGGGTGTTAAGGGAGTCTTACGCCATTGGTTGGGGAACACGTGAACACGGGCGGGGATACGCGTGCACGCTGATTACCGGCTGGCTATTTATGTATTCCGGCGTGATTAGTATCGCGACGCGATTTATGAAGGCTCGCGAGGGAACCGCAAAGTGTGCTCGAGGCCGCGGATAATTTGCGAGATCACACCTTTTCCTGCGTTTCACAAAGGGTTGGCGACCTTTTCCTCTCGTTGCTGCCCGCAGTTTTTCTGTAAAAACTGTTCGTTGAAAGGGCTCCGAATCATGCTCTTATTTATCGTGCACTTTCGCGACGGTACAGTATCCGACAAAAGTTTCACTCTTACGCTGGGTAACTAACTGTTGAAACTTTTTTTTGAAACGTGTCCACTTTAGAAGCGAAAAAATGATTTAACCTTTAGCTTTTTGCGTTTTTTTCATTGCACATAGCAATAGTGATTGCGTCAATCATATTAATCATCAACTATTATAAAGGGTGAAAGAAAATAAATTATAAATAAAATTTGTATTCTATGCTAATCAATAAATAGCATTCTATCACAATGACAATCAGAACAAATAGATAAACAATATTTGCAAATCATAAAATTATGTTTTACATTTTTCCGGTCGTCTTAAACTTTTGTCCGCTACTGTACACTGTCGTTCGAAAGTTTGGAAGTACTTTTCGATCTATATCTCTGACGAGTTTCCCGCTAATTTCTTTGTAAGCCGGAAACTTACGCTGTACGTACTGACAACAATTTTACGTACCTCTGCAGGTTAATGCTCTGCATATTAATGACGATAATAAATAAATAAATAAATAAAGTAGTTCAGTATCTTTGTAATATTAAGACTGAAAAGCATTTGAAAGACAAAAGGAAAGAACCTGATGCACGCCGGTAGGCATCTGTTCTATCGCGAGGCATTCCACGGAGCGGTATTTATCGTCGCCTGCAGGCGTGCAAGTAGCTTCAGCACCGCATAACTATCGATCGATCGAAGGGAAGCGGAAAGCCGTTCCGTGACTGGCCGCGGAAAACTCGTCGGTTTTCGTCGCGCCCCCTTTATATTGGCGATTGGCGAACAGCCAGCAAATCTTCTCTGCAATTTCTTTCTTCCTCCCCGCGCGCCGGACCAAAGACACAAAGTCCCCGTAAGTCAATTATAAGGTGGGAACGGGGCAGGATAGGGGTCGAGGGGGTAGGGGGCTGAGGCGGCTCGGAATAACCTGGGAGAACGATATAAAAGGACCCGCGGTTTCGTGACGTACTTACAAAAGCTACCCCGAAGGGCTTGCCAGCAACCATTGTCTTCGACGCTTCTCTGTCCTCCTCTCTCTCCCGCTTCTTCTCCGTTGGACACCGATATAACGACGCCGTTATGAGATTCTGGAGGACCGGACGCCAAACGGCACCGTTCGCTTCCTTTTGTGGCTTTGTCGAATGGATTTTTATTATTTCTCTTTCTTCTTCCCAGCGGAGCTCATCTTGGGTTAGGTTCGCTCGCAATTTAATTACTTCTACGGCAAACGTTCATTTTGACGTTAACTCAAGCTTCTTATACGATTGGCTGTGAGGTTACGGATTTATCGGTTTTCCGGTTAAGAATGGGTTAAAAATGTAAGAAATCGGCCTGTGTTGTGGCTTAGGTTATATAGACTGGGAGAAGAAAAGTTGATGGTCCGGTGTGAATAGCGTAGTGAGTAAAGCAATCGCCTTGTAATCGAAAGATCCTGGGTTCGATTCCCGGTCTAATCAGATCCCCGAACGCCCGAATTTTTTCTCCTACAAAAGCAACAAATTTAATATTGAACACTTCCTAAAGCGGGGGCGACTGTGTATAATAAAACCCAATCGAAAACCTTGACACCATTGATTTTATTAACCTGCCAAAAAAGCATCCGGCTGCGAAATATCGCGCAGCCTTGGGCGAGAATCACTAGAACCCTGGCCATTGGTTGGCGATTCGCCAACGGTACGTTGAAACGGGATCGCTGGAGCCCGATGAAGGGCTTGAAGGGTGAAAGGTAGTGCACGGAACACGGCCGGGATCAATTAAAAGACGCGGAAAGGGGAATTTATGGGCAGAGAAATGGGGGCCGGCCGTAGAAAAGGATCGGCAAGGGTTGCGAGCCGGAAGAACTAAACGACTACCAGCTAATATCGCGAGAAATACTGTTATTGCTGCTAATATTTCGCGGGAGCTCGGAGCAGCGACGAAGTCTGCGCTCGCCACAGGAAAATCTCCTTACGGCCCCCTCCCACCGCGAAGGGATTGCGAACGATACCGGAGCGGCGTCCACATCGCACCTCGTTCCGCCTCTAATGCGTGCTTCTCACTCTCCGGGAATGGGAACAGACAATACCCACCAGATTAAACGGAATATAGGTGCGAGAAAATGGAGAAGTTACACCCCCGCGAACGTTCACGCGAATACCGAACAACTTCGCTGAGTATACAGCACAGCCATTTTTCTTAAACGAGACAATCCTTGAATAATTTCGAGTCGTGGTTTCCTTTTTGAAATAATTTTCAACGAAAGTAATCCTTCACCTCAACGTTCGAATTCAAACTTATATTATTGAAATCAGATCTAGTTTGAATTTTCATTCAAATTTGATGTGAAATTTTCTGCAACTCTCGTCCCAAAAAAATTGATAATGAAATCCGAATCATTTCCTCGATACTTTCTTTCTGCCGTGCAAACAGTGCTTTTAGTGAATGCCGTTCTATCGCTATCATCTCAGTTTTTACACACTCGCCAATCTTTTTTCGATCAACAACTAATATTGTAAAAGATACCGCTGCTATCGCTACCATTTCGCCAAGGAAGCTGCATCGAGGTGGTGCCTGCCTCTGAAAATCTTATAACCGGTTCCGCGCGAGCGAAAAGATCGCGAGTGATACCAGCCACCGGTACCACCCGTTTCCCGCGTAATTCACGTCGACTCTTGTTCCTGAAGCCTGGCCTCGGGAAATTCACGGCGAGGATCCGGCGGGGAAATATTTTTCCGCGAAATTATTATTGTCTCGCGCGGCTGAAATTTTATACGACAGAAGAGCCGCGTCTGGCTTTTATACGCCGCGCTCGTACGGACAATATGAAATTTGCTGTGGTTGCCATCGCTAAGGGGCGCTGCATTTTTATCGTGGAATTCGTTTAACGGTAAAACACGCGGTAAACTTTTCAACCGGGTCCGAGTGAAAGAAACACAGTTACGCTTTTCGATCCACAACGTTGGTCGAGCGCCTCTGCTTCCGTTAATCGAGAAGTTTCAACCCGCCAAGACTTCCGGCCAACTTTCTAACCGCGAAGAACTTCAGCCACGATAAACCCTACGGTTTACGTCGGACTCATACCGCTCTGGATGTGAAACGCTTAAGAGATCACCGGTAAAACGCACATTTTATAGCGAGGGTCTCGAGATAAGTGATGCAAGCCGAGGGTAAGTTATTCTACACGCAAAAAGCAGTCGAAAATGTGGAATAAAATTTTTTCATAACGCCCTTCGTTTTTAAGATAATCGCATTTAAAGGTTTGTGAAACAGGCATTAAGTTCGGTCTGACAAATTTCGCTGTTTACTACTTGGATTTGTAGGATTTCGCAATTACGACTATAATACAAGGCATCGCGTATATTTTTCTAAGTAATTTACTGAATTACCGTACAGACAGGTAAAACAAGTAGTATAACCCTGAAATATATCAGACAGAAACATTCAGATACGTGTACAACTCACAAATTTTCAATGCCATTTATCTCAAAAACAGGGCATTGCATCAAAAAACGTTGTTCTACATTTTCCAATTATTTTTTGCCGTACAATGACTTACTGGTCCGCTTTTTTTAAAATTCATAAATTATATTAATAGGGAGATATATCACTGCATTACAGACACTGAAATACAGTAAGGGTATGAATATTGCAAGACCACGTGTGGCACTAATTTCTGCAGAAAAAAAAAACATAATTGATCCTTTGATCCTCTCTCAGGCACCGTGATAAAAGAACCTGTGCTTCACCCCTTTCGCTACCCGAAGAGCATCGCGGTCACGCCGCGGTTACCGCTACTTAGGGTGGTGAACAATCGAATTACGACCGTGTCGTGTTCGCGCAACAGGATCCACCGAACCGATCCCCGTTTAATACGTAACGGTACGGCGTTAAAGTAGCGTGTACGAGATAATCAAAGCCTCGTTCCCGCGAGCTGTAATCCCGGATAGTTTCTTCGTCGAAGCGGCGTACCTCACTCGCTCGCGTGTGTGTGTTTGTGTGCGTACGATTTCCCTCTAATCCTGTAATCCACCAGCTCCGGAGTCTGTTACGTTCTCTTTACATAATCTATACGATCGATGATACGTTGGGTTCCACCCTGTGCCAGTGGCGATGGTGTTGCACCATAAACAATAATTGCAGGAAAAAAGAAAACACTTTCATAGGAACTACAAAATGGTCAGATTACTTATGTGCTTCTGTCGACCGGGATCTGACGGTGATAGACAGATGTTTTGGACTAATTATGCATCTCTGGTAAAGTAATATTCCCTTATAATACCATGTACGAATACTTTTTGGAGCCACTGTATGTTCTACGTTGTCCTCTCGTCTTAAGCTTTGATCCGCTAGCGTGTAACCCTCCTTTCTTTCAACGACAAAAAAAAATTATAAAACAAATGGTACCGTTTTGTGTACCAAAGGATTTCCGCAGGTCAATGAATAAATAAATGAATGAACTCCTCGTACGCATACGGGGTTTGTTGTCACGAGTTCTGACTTAAACGTTCGAGGGGGGGTCGAACGAAATTATTTCGTGAAATTGATCGTGCCAGAAAATTTTGCCAAGAATCAAACCGACAGGGTGTGTGTACACACATGCCACGTCTATGAGAAAGGGGTGGCCAGAGGGTGGTCAATAAAACCGTGGCGTGTCGTAAACGTATCGCCGTTGGAAAAGTCGCTACCCCGTAGTTAAAAGGATTAGTCGAGTCGCCATAGAGCAGGGTGGCAGCGAGAGGGTGCGGCGGTTTTCCCGGTAAAAATTTCACCAGGAACCGGCGCAATATCGGTTTTACGGGTGCACGGTAAAACCGGAAGATGCATCTAAGCCGCTCGTACGGGGCGTACGTGCGGCTCGATGGGCGTTAAGGGGTTAAGGCACGTGAGAAACCGGACGAGACGGGCTACGGTATCACCATGGGGTTGAAAACCATCCTGCTATGGTGATACAAGCAACTTTTCATCGTATAATAGCACGCTGAATTTCGTGATGTACATTCGAAGTCCGTGGTAGTGGAGTATTCGATACGCCTGACGAATCGTTGACTATTTTCACTGAATAGTTGACCGAGCGGTTAATTATGAACGTTAAAGAGTTAAAGCACGCTGAGAAAAAGGTGGACGATTGTTTTTAGTATAATTGTGCAGTCGAAACTATCTTGCTTTGATGTACCAGGAATTTTTCATCGAAGAATGTTTTTTTTTAACAAACATTAAAAACTATTAATGTAGAATATTGGAGATGTCTGACCAAATCTTGATTCTTTTCACTTGAGCATTTAAGAACGATTTTATTTCTAAGTTTCTTAACCGTATTCTCCTTAATCTTCTACAGTGCTGTAATAATTATTGATAATAATGGTGTAACTAATTATAATCAAGTACAATTTTGCTGGTAACAAGTTGTTGTTTGTGTAAAGGGTGACGGATTGTAGCGAGAATTCCATTCAAGCTGAACGAGCCCCGTTATTTACCCGAATAATGAGACCGAAAAGTGCACTGTGCCACAAACACACGTACCCATACACGCGTCAGGGGCTTAATACACGACACCGGGGAAGTACTACGGGCTTTCGGTACACGAAAAGTTAAAGGCCAGCTGATTTATGGCGCGGCGGGGTCTTAGGTGAAAAACGGCGATCGAAAGTACGCCAGGGGAACACATCCGCGCGGGCTTTGCCGCTCGTACGAAATAGCTCGGTCTTATGCCGCTTAAGTACATGTGCCAACACGATTCCCCGTGAACCGAGCACGATCTGAAAATGGAGAACCGCGACCACAAAGCGCGATAAAGCTCCCAGATCGCGTTGCTGGCACGCAGCGTCCCTATTCGATCCCGTTAAAATTGTAACGAGTCGGAGATTTATCGATTTATATCACTGAACGTTTCCAGCATAAACGATTTACACGAAAATGTTCGATTTTCGAAATTTCTCAAAGTTCAACACACTGAATTTTATGACCAGCGTACAACCTGCTGAAGTTGGTTAAATTTTATGTCAAACCAGTCTGTAAACTTCGTGCTCAGATATTTTCTTTAAATTACAATCAAGTTAAATGAAAACAACGTAGCATAATTGAAAATGATCATTTTTACAAAATCATGTACATTTTTACAAAGTTTGAGATCAGTAACGTAACGAGCACATTACACAGGTGTGATTCTCTTGGGTAACTGTTCGACATACTTTCGGCATGAACTACCAAAAGTTGAGGGGGAGGCTCGTTCCTCGAAATCGGGCCGTACGGAATTACCAAAACTTGTTCGTCGAGAGCGATCGCTGCGGCGCCACTCGAGGCGGAAAAAATGATGACCAAACTTGGGTTATTACCGCGACATGGAGTTTAATCTAAATGCGAATCTAACGAGGACGTGCTCCCCCTCTCTCACACTCTCTCCTTCCATCTCTCTCTCTCTCTGCGCCGCTAGTGTGACGGCGCACACTCCAACTCGTCGCCTCGTGCAATTGTACTTCTGACTCGTTCAACTGTGTCTGTGTGTGTGTGTGTGTACGTGCTGCTGGTTCGCGCGTCGAAGTTTCCCGCGAGAGCGCAACTCAACCCCCCCCCCCCCGCGGACAAGGACAATTTCTATCTCGTCGTTAACGTGTATAACCTTTTCTGATAACTAGACCGACCTTTCGAACTTTCCAGACTGGCTTGTAATTGGACGAATTCGCCGAACTTTCCCGCTTACCTGTCGCCGTTTAGGCGGTTGATACCCGGCTGACGTCCCGATAAATAACGTCCCGCGAACCGACGGATATTTTTCTCCCGCGTTGCATCGTAATTCACACTTTATCGCCCCGGCTAACTGGGAATTACTGCCCCCCGGAGTATAACTTTCGGTGAAGAGGATACGGGTTAAATTATTCAACCGGAACACTGCTGCTGGTCTAGGCGGGAGACGAAAAAAAGGAACAGGTCTATAAAACGTCTACTTGACGGTATACATGGGTTCCAGCGTGCTCGGTTCGTTTCGTTTCGCAATGCGGACATTATCGGTCGAATGTTTGGTATCATATTCGAGATTGCAGCTATTTCAAATCTTTTGTCAGTTTTACTGTTAATTTGAGAAATGTACGGTTCCAACTTTATAGCTTAATATATCTTGATATAATTATATATTTACAGCTCAATATATTTTCGTATTGCTATATATTTATATCTTTTAAATATAACTTAGTATAATTATATATTTATAGTGTAATATATCCTACTATAATTATATATTTATAGTCTAATACATCATACTATAATTATATATTTATAGTCTAATATATCATACTATAATTATATATTTTTGTTTGAATATATCATACTATAATTATATATTTTTGTTTGAATATAGTTTCGTGTAGCTATATATTTATAGCTACAGAGTATAGCTTTGTATAATCATATAATTATGATTTAATATTTTCATGCAGCTATACATTTGTGATTTAATATAGTTTTAATATAATTGAGATACTTGATGAATTTTGAACTGCTACATTTCTACGGAATCCTGGTTTTCCTGAAATCGATAGAAATTCCAAACTTTCTGCCGATACTGTACGCATGTTCCTCTCTCCATGGTACGATCTTCGATCCGTGAAGTCAGGCAGGCTGTCGTTAATTATTTTGCGTACGACGGTACGTCCTTGAAATATCGATTCGCATCCGGTGGGTACTTCGAACGGTTTCAAGATGGCGGATGACGAGAACGAAGCAGGCCAAGAAGACGTGGCCAAATTAGATTATCTCTCCGTTCCGGATTCGAGAATGTCTTTCCTCCCGCTCTTTCCCGCTGAAGAGCACCGAGACAGGGCAAACTTAGGTCTCTGATTCGCGTCGAGACGCTGCCAAGCTTTACTCTGACGCTCGCATAGATTTGCATAATTCGTCTTAATAGCGATCGAGCGGAATACTTAAGGAGCAGCCTCCTGCTTGCTTCCGGAAGTTCATTTTGACGGAAGAAAAATAAACTACCGAGGGTTGGCTTTCGAAATATTTCATTACAACCTTCCCAACTGAAATTAGAGGGAAATCCAAAAAAAGTGACATCATTCAGAAAAGAACAATGTACAAACAAATAAATTCCCTAGGCTTGGAAGTTAGCTATCTTGTGCAAAGATGCATACCAGACCTGACTAACAAACACTGGAGTAACCTATGTTTATGATGACCTCTTAACAAATATAGCCTAAATTCTTGAACCGATGTCACTGTCAACCTAATGCTCCCGTAACACCATACAAGCCCACGAACCAGCCCTGGATGACTGGAAAAACACCATGTTGAGAGAATCAGCTACCTATATAAATATTGCTGAAAGAAAAAAGACCACACTTTTCTTGGAAAGGAAGTAAAGGAATAGAGAATCCTTACACTTGTTAACGATGAATTTTTGTATCCACTATTTGATACCCATTCTTACAAGGACTGTCTGTCGGTCAAAACTTGTAACAAGCAACCTTAATTCAACGTCGAGTGTGATTGGTCGATCAGAATTAACCCTCAGAATGGAATTACTTAGATCCATAGCTCAACTTCACTCAACCACCTTTCAAACTCGAGCTAACCACCTCATCGCCAGACTCTGTCGTCATGGTTTTTAGCCCTACCTGTACCGAACGCGTCCCCGTGCACGCACACTGTTCCGCGGCTCCCTTTCCCTCGCGTCCTTTGAGCGACACGCGCCGGAGGCTATTTTTACGAGTGTCGCCCCTGAATCGAACGGGTGACGAAGCACCTGTCGTAGTCACGAAGAAACCCGTTTTGTCAGAGCCCCGCGAAAGCCTTTCCATTGAATTCCCGCCGTCGAACTTCCCTCCCCGAGGACCCTGTTGAACCCCGGCGTCACGAGTCCCTGCTGTCGAAACAGGAGACTGCCGATGACCAGCAAGATAACGTCGTTGACCCTTTTTGTAATCTCGGTGAACCCGTCGAGTCTTTCAATTCGAATAATTTATACTTTGCAACTGAAGTACGTCTTATAGCAGTGTACTTCAGAGCATGGGTGCGACATAGGCGTGAGGTCATCTCAAACCCTTTTTCTGAATATTGTTGTCATACCTTTTTTAGAATTAAAGCTAAAAGTTAGAATGGATATCCTCCTATTAACACTTATTGTTAGTCAACTGAACAGGGAGATCTCCCATTTTTTCCTTAACAAAGCAATACCATTGATTCTGTTTACTTTCGTTATTAGTTAGTCTTGAACTGGTGTTGTTCACGATTCATCAGATGCATTTTCTGTTTTTCTAAAGTATAAGTTTTAATAAATTTAACTCCGGTTCAAGACTAACTAATAACAAAAGTAAATAGAGTCAGTGTTGAGGAAAAAATGGGAGAACTCCCAGTTCGGTTGGTTAAGTATTAATGAACTATAGGTGTTTTAAAAGGAGCAAAAAAGAAATTGAAAATGAAAGTATTATGCCATGGACATGGTGATTAAAATTCTAAAGCTCCCGAAACGATTGAGAAGGAAGTACAATTTGGATATTTTAAATCCAGTTTAAGACAGTGGAATATAATTTTTCCGTACGATACTTCGTTTTTGAGATCAACAATTTTGAAAATTCGTGAGATATGTATGTATTTTACTGTTCTTGCTTAACAATTCCACTGTGCTCGAATTATTCAAACAACGAAACAGCAAATTATTTGTTCTCGCGTTTATTTACAAGTTCTGTAATTCTACGTATTGTTTGTCCATTTCTTTGTTCCTCCGTTGAAAAGTATATTTTTCGTTCACGTACCTCATCGAGGAGGAAATTGGGATTGAGCAGTCGGTTAAAAGGAATCCCGCGAGAGTATTCTTGAGCTGAGAGTATTTACTCTTCATTAAATCTATCGCTAACGCATCAGCAAACAGCAATCGGGAAAAGTAGCCGTCGCGCGACGACGGAAGGTCGCAAGGAAGCCGGACGCCGAAAGGATGAATTGAAAGAGATACCTGGCGCCGTCCTGGAGGTGTACTTGATGAATTAGGCTGCTCCCTATTCATATTCATCGAGCGTACCAGCTTTACACGAGCCATAAACCGGCAGCGAGGTTTTAACTGCCGACCTTTAGTGGCGCGTGCAAGTTTAAGTGAAAACGGTCCGCACATGGTCAGACACCGTCTCCCCTTCTGAGATCCGACTGGTTTCTCAATTTAATCAATCTTCTTTTTTATTATTTTGCACGAACACTATATTCTGTACGTTGTTGTTAAATAATTCAAAGAAATCGTCACTTATAATTATAATTTTTTAATTATAACAATTAAAATGTTGCAAAAATCCTAGCACTGCAAAATTTTGCACAAGCCTCCCACCCTGCTACAAACAATAGTGTTTACTCTTTTATAGTGTTCATTCTGTCCCAATCTTTTATTTTCCACTCTAATCCTACTTACTATTACACTAATTCTGTGCTAATCTTTTATTTTTTTCTCTATTCCTATTCACTGTTACACTAATTCTGTGCTAATCTTTTATGTTCTTCTAAAATCCTATTCACTGTTACACTCATTCTGTCCGAATCTTTTATTGTCTTCTCTATTTTTATTTCCTATTACACTCATTCTTTCCTGCCAGTAGTAACATCAACGATAACGCCGTCCTTTTTCTCTCTAAATTACTCACGCTTGAAACCCCACGCCATTTTGCGTTCCCCGCACGTTTCTACGTGGCGCGGGTAATAAAGGCAGAAAATGAAAAGCGGGATGAATCCGCCGTCGCATCGATTTCATTGAAAAACAGTTACCCAGGAGCCGCCGCGTGCACGTCGAATCGGAATGATGTATCGTCTACCAGTCGACGGTGGTCGGCTCCACCTAAATCATCCACGATGCCACGGTGTACGTGGCACGCGGAACGATCGTCGACTATCGATCTGCAATTACCCGGTAATAATACCGGCATGCATTGCGGTCGGCTCTCTCTTTCTCTTCCTCCTTCCCGTCCAACAACGGAACGTTCCGGGTCGACAGCCTCGTGATAAGACGCCCGATAAGGGAACAAGAACACGGACCCTGATCTATCAGAGGACTTTATTGGTCCACTCAGGGTGACCGTTGCACACGGTATCGAGATAACGCGGTGCGCGAAAGGGGTGGAACGTTGCTGGCTAGAGCTGACGGGGGTGAGGGGGTGGGGTTGGGAGCCAACTGGAGGCGGCACGGCGCGGCTAATAGTGTTTAAGGGTTGCGTGCGGCGCCGTAGGTGAACGGCGCCGGGACGTCTAAGCGCCAACGGGACGAGCGTTTCCGAAGTATGCATGGTGTTCGATCGGTCGGCGCCATGAAGCAGGGTTCTACGTGGTAGGGTTGAAAAAGTAGCATACGGCAGTTTGCGCCGTAGTTCGTAAGCATGAATATAGTTGAGGAAAAATGATGAGGGAAACTCCCTGTGTTTCAATTCTGTTATTAATCTGAAATTCAAGTTGTAGGTTCTGCTAGGTTAATATTTGATGTAGCCATAAGCGTGGCTTGATATAACTATATATTTACGTAGCTATAATATAGCTTAATTTAATTATATATTAATATATCTGCAATTATAACTTAATATTGATATATATTAGTATAGTATATTACATAGCTTAATGTAGCTATAATATAACTATAATATAGCTTGGTATAGCTGTATATTAATATAACAGTGTATTGATATAGCTATAATATAGTTTAATATAGCTACATATTTATTGCTAACACAACCTTGTAACTAAGTACAGCTTGATATATAACATATTTATGATACAGCTAACAAAGCTGTATAATTCTAGCTTTATTGAAGTATACAACATACAGGGTGTTTCATATTTTTTGTACACAATAAATTACTTGTTTCTAGCCAGTCAGATGTGATAAATAAAGAAACTAATTAGGAAATACACACTTGCATATAATAAATTGCATTTATTAATTATCACTTTCTGTCAGTTGTTGCAAAAAGTAGTATAAGTCACTCATTTATACCAACCAGACGATCGTTTCCAAAGTACGCGTAACGTTCGACGGATGGTGACACGCTGTCGCTGGTGAGGGGGGGGGGGGATAGGCATAAGCATCCTTCTGCGAGGGTAATCTACGTAACCATCCGGGACTACGTGCGTCCCCGGGAAAACGCTATTGCGAGAGCCGAGCGAGAAAAGGGCGGAAAGGCCAATTGCCCTCGAACGAGATTGTTCGTAGCTTGTTCGACGAAAATGAACGGGGGAGCGGCGAAGAGTGGCTGGGGCGGGGCGAAAGCGGAAGCTCTTGTTCTTCGATTCTTTTCCCTTCCTTCTCCTCTCTCCTCTCTTGCATTCCCTTTTTTTTCGGTCGTTTTTTGCCGCTCCTCCTCGTCGAGCCCCGTGACTTCCGTCTCGAGCGACGGAAAAATACGATGGATAGTCCTCCAGTGCTGTTTCGCCGTTGCATTCAATCTTCCACCCCGAATATCTTGACGTTTTACGCTTGTGTATCGGCTCCCGCCACGTGTGCAGACGATCCTCGAGTAGCTGGCATTTCGAGTGAATCTGTTTTTTAAATGTTTCCCCGAGGACCACTTGAAGCGTAGGCGTTTTAGTTGAAAAATGCGACAGCAGCCTGGGCATTTCGCGTAATTAAAAAATTACAATTAACATGTGACTATTGTGTTCGTTAACATTCAATGGTAATTAAATTTTGTTCCAACTGCTTTTCGAGAATCTACCGGAAGCACTAATTTTCAGGTGATTATATGAACTAATTAACTAAACAGACATACCATCGCACGATTCGTATATTATGAAAATAAAATAATTCTCTGCTGTTTTCAGCAATTTTCAAGCTATCGTTTCTTAATTATAATACAGAAGACAGTCTCATAGAAATGCTGATTTTCAAAAAATAACGATTACTATCAAGCTGTTGTAACTTTTGTCCGATACTGTACGTTGAATAATCGGTCTCGAATATGTTAACGGCGACCATAACGGGATCGATCGCGTCCCGCGGAATGGAAATCCAACGACTGTGGAAAAGGCGGCGTCAGGCGCCATTAGCTGAAAAAAATCTTGACCTTTTCGAAGGGCCGGCAACGTTTTCGAGCCGCCGTAAAGTTTAACGGTCGCTTTTGAAATTGTCCCGGCCTTTTTTCGCCGTACGTAACGAGACACGGTGCTTGGCTCCCTTCGCACCCCATTCTCTATGGTCTCCCGTGCGAGAGACATTTAAGACCGTAACTCCGTTGTTACGGGGGGTGAAACCCTGGCGGCGCAGGGGTTTGGGGGGTGGAGCGTCGGAAACGGGGCAGGGGCAGCATCGACAGAGCCGTACCACGGCATAATCGGGCGCGAATAAACGTTGAATTCCGTGAAAAGGTGACCATGGGGTTGGAATCACTTTATTTCTCCTCCCATGAACAATCTTATCGCGGTGAACCGTGAACGAGGAGAATGGAACGCGTCTCGCGGAAGGATTTCTACCCCGGAGGTGTTATTTTGGATTACGTACCGTGAAGTGTAACACCATTCTGGTGTACTTCGTTTCGTGCAAAGCACCTACTGGATATTCCCTTTCTATTTCTCTTTTCTCCCGAGCAATAAGGGCGTGAAGTCATTTCACCAGCCTTTTAAAAATATCGGTTTAACGTTATGCACGTGTGCTGGGTGTTTCGTTTTTTAATATTTTTAATGCGCAGCACTTTTTCATGTGGGCCACAGTAATCGTGGTCTACTTCCTGCGGGTTAATTGCATGAGCTTGCATGTACGAAGTTTCTCAGTATGCTGAGAGAAAGGAATATGTGCCACACTTTTCGTAGCTTTGAAATGTAGATGATAATGGATAAATGTGTGATATATTCTTTAGAAAATTAATGTAATCATCCACATCTCTCAAATGTGTTACATACATTCTTTATTTTATATTTCATGCTTATCAAACGTATAAAATCAGTGGTTCTCAAACATTTCAATAATATTCTCGTATAACACTATGTATACATAGTAATAGAATATAAAGATATCGACGTTACATATATTCTATATTTTATATAATATCTCGTGCATATCAAACGTATACGGTCAGTGGTTCTCAACCATTTCAATAATACTCTCGTATAACAATATGTATACGCAGTAATATAATATAAGGATATCCGGGATTCTATATTTTATACTTGGTGAATATCAAACGTAAAGATCAGTGGTTCTCAACCATTTCAATAAATACTCTCGTATAACAATATGTATACAAAGTAATGTAATATAAGGACATCGATATAATGATATAATGCAAGGTGACAGTAATACCTGTTCTATTTTTTGAACGCTGCCCTCTCATACTCACCTTCTTGCACTCTCACCCCTACACACAACCACCGCCTGGATCAACGAATTACCCCGCCCACAGAGATCGCGTATCCCTCCAAGCCGACTTCCAGCCGAGCCTTCAGATATTCAAATTACCGCCGGTGGTTGACCGTCCCGCAAGAAAATTGGTTTGCATTGCGTCGCCCCTCTAAAAAATGACGACCTAACCCCCCCCCCCACCGCCCACCAAGTCCGGGGAATACTCATCTGAGGGAAAGAGTCGGCCAATCGCCTTCGGTACTTATGAGATACGTGACCCCCGCAATTCCGAATAGGAACGTGGTCGAGGTGAGCTTGCTCCGCGCCCATGAAAGTTAATATTCCGTGGAAGGGACTTACGTAAGAACGTCGCCAAAGAGAAGGAGAAAGAAAGAGAGAGGGAGAGACAGATAAAGATAGACGGATAGGTAGAGAGGCAGAGAGGGAGGGAGAAAGAGAATGAGAGAGGGGAGAGGGATAAAGATAAATAGATATAGAGAGAAAGGGAGGAAGAGGGTGAGTGAGAGGGGGGAGAGAGAGACTGTGCGTGTGAGTGATTGAGTGAGTGAGTCGAAGAAGAAGAGAGACAGAAATAGATAGATAGATAGAGGTGCAGGGGGGAGGGGAAAAATAGAGTGCGTGTGTGTATGTGTGAGTAAGTGAGTGAGTGAGAGAGAGGGAGAGAGTGAAACAGTGGAGCGCGGGGGTGAAGGGGTGAAGGGGTGACGAATAAGAAGAAAGAGAGGGAGGAAGAAAGGAGAAAAAAAGAAAAGGTGCTCGCCGGTGGTAAAGAGAGCCCCTTCACCCCCTAGACTTCACCTAGACTCGGCCGAGGAATCGATAGGGTGACTCATCGAGGGGCGGTGACGGAGTTCTCTCCCTCCCTTGTTCCCTGTCCTCCTTGTTCGGCCTTCCCACGCCCTTCCCCGCTCCCTTCCCACCGTCTTGCATCCGGTTCTAACGCCGAAAGCGTGTCCAAACTTTCAAACTCTCGCGCACGGCCTCCGTTCAACTCCTTTCAACCCGACGCGGCGCGGCGCGCTGCTCTCTTCTGTGTCGGGGAAATAACGAAATGCACTACTCGCGGCAGGCAGGCCTCGCGACGGTGGTGGTATTCGGCCGTTTGCGGAATTCGCTGACTCGGCGGATGGTGGTGGCGGCTTAAAAAGTTGCAAAAAGGAAAACCTCTTCCCCCCCGTGTCTCGTTTCTTCCGCAGTGCGGTCTCATAATAAAGTTCCGGCCGTTCGGGACCCCGAATCGGTGCCACGAATCTCCTCGACCACGTTCGAACGGCCCTCTTTTCTACTCCTTTGCTTTCTTTTCGTTCTTTCTTCACTCTCTTTAAACAACCGCCTTATCTATCACAGTTCAAATACAATAAATATATGTATAATTGTTTTTATAGAATAAATCAGTATGTCTTTGTTCAAATGTACGCATATGTACAAGTATCACTCATAAGCATCTACTGAAGGTGTCATTAGTATAGGAATATTAATATGAAGCGAATGTTTCACCAAAAAAAGGTGTTACAGATTTATCAGCTTTTTACATAAATCAGTTTGTTAAAAAATAGCTTTTTTTCAAAATTTTTTACGATTTCGAATGAAGTAAAAAACAATGAAGTGAGTAAATATTTGTAGACGGTAGTACATTCAGTGAACTACCGAACAAAATTTATTCGTAAACGCTGTTGAAATTATGGCTGCTTAAGTAGGGAACGCTGCTATTGATTTAAGGAAATTTTCTCGTTAGTCAAGCATGGGGGGTGACACACACAAACTGTTAAAAGTGCCGTGAAACACGGAAAAGTGCTTTTCCAGAAGTGTAAAGTTTCCAGTGTTCGGATTCTTTTTCATCGTTTATTCGACGGGAAAGTTTACCTGCGCGAAGTAACGAGGAAAGATTGCAGCAGCTGCAGCCGGCGACTGCAACTGCACCCCGGTTGCACCTATAACGAGCATGCGGCAAAGACAACCACGTTGCCAGCCAATTTGTCGCACACGGCCGCTCCCCACCCCCTGCTGAGTCATCCAACGTACCTCCTGATTCAAGGAAATTTTCCTTACCTCCAAATTACAGGCTAGACCCCGACCGATCGTTCCAACCTTTGATCTTTAAGTGATTAACCGAGATCCAAAGATTTGCAGTTTGAAAAAATTAACATTAACAGAATGAAAATACAGAGTAGGGGCTGATTCTATACATAAAAATGAATCAAAAATGTGGAATAGAATTTTTTTATACGAAGCTTAGTTTTAGAGAAAATTTCGTTTAAAAATTCGAGGGCTGAGCCTGCCTTTAATTATATATGTACTTTAATTACTTTAAATTGAAAAAGGTCCACGGCTGTTTTCACATGTACCGTTTCCGTAATACGATCCTATAAGCAAAAATTCGATGGACTATGATTTGGTAATTTTTTTTCCTAAAGTTAAGTCAGGTGTGCGCACACCCCACAGACATTTAAATTCAATTTTTTCGAAAATGAAGCGTGTTATGAAAAAATTTTATTGCATATTTTTTATTCCTTTTTGCGTGTAGAATCACCCCTTGTTTTTTCAGCTGTTAGATTGCAAATATACTGATCCACTTAGATGTTAAATAATCATCTACTTACAGTATATAAATATTTGATACTATATCATCTTTTTCATCTTAAGCAATGGCAATTCCTTGCTTCTGGTTTTTGTAAAAAATTGAAATAAATTACCGAGTTACTGATATTTGTTCCTTGTATACTTTCTTTGGTTTTCGCTCTGAAATCCATTAATGGAATCTAAACGACGAACCTCTCGCTCTTCTTGGTAAGCCTGATGCCATTCTCACCATTTTCTTGTCAACGACGGTACGTTGAACTCGACCTGGAACTTCCAGAACTCTCCCCACGCCTCCTTGGTCGTTCCTTCTTTCGAAGTAACTCAAAATAACGAGATGCCTTCGCCCTAGCTAACCTAAACGGGCTTCATCTACTTCGTGGCGCGTCTAACGAGCACGCGACCGCACGGCCAATTTGTCGCCCCTGACCGTAGCCCTCTCCCTTTTGCTGATTCATCCAGGGCTCCCCCTGGAATCGTGCAAGTTTCCTCGAATTCCAGGATAATTATGAACTCAGGGCCCATGAAAAGAAATTAACGAGCCCCTTCCCTTTTTTTTTACTTCTCTCGTTTTCGTAAGTGGACACAGCTGAGGGAAACAGGCATTCGAAACGGTCTGTCGAGCAAATATTTAAAAATATTCATAGGATATTAAAATTAGCAGAAGTTGAGCGTTGACGTTTCAATTAACCGATATTAACGCTATAGTACCACCACAGCAGTCAAAATGACCAATCGTTGATTATTCATGGCAACCTTAAAAATTCACCGTGGTAAAACTTTATCTAAAATTTACTACGATTTTCTGCAGAAGGTATGAATAAAGATTCGTTTTCTACGTAATCGGTATTTTTTCCTGCAATTTTTGATTTCACCTGTTCCATGCAAATAAGTACACTGTAATCGTTAATAGTTCTGGTATTAATTTATGTAAATTGTTTCAGTATCAATTGTATCAATTCTTGTTGGTATAAATATTAATTAATGTTACTTTATATGTTAATCGATCCTTATGGGAGTATCGATTAATATTTAGCTGACGTGGATGTTAAAAAGTCTTCGCTTCTAATTCCGATATTTAATAAAAGTTTCGCTTGCAAAAAAAAAAAATTTCAATCTATAATCAAGAATCCAGCATTAAAAATACGTGAAGAAAGATAATTGTTTTTTCCTTTTCTGGATAGCTGGAATATGATTGGAGTCGATGATCGGTAAAAATGTCGAGGTTCCCGACAAACGTCGAATTAATCGAAAGAGATAACATCAAAGGGACGTGGAAACAAGTTTCGATCGGCTAATTACCCTTTCCCTTCGATGACTTCATTGTTTCACGAGGTCCGCGCAAAAGGTGCGTCAAACGAAGATTCGATAAAGGGAATAGAGCTGCTCTTTGATCACGTGGTCCGGTCGTTTAAACCCTTTCACGCTCTTCTGTATCATTCTTCGACCGGTTAACGTCCATCGAGACATTTCACGAAACCTACTTTTAACTCTCTGGGGCACGATGAGATTAAAAATGTCCCACCTTTTTGATAGGCGCTAACGCAAATGGTGGGACATTTTTAAACCCATCTCGAGATATTGTAATTAGAAAACTTGTGCATAGAAAACAAATCTTTAATTATACTTTCTGCAGAAAATTATAGTAAATTTTGGAAGCTTTACCATACCAAACTTATAAGGTTGCTAGGTCATTTTAACTACTCTGGTAGTTCCAGTGTTAATCATACAATAGAACGGTGCCTAATCAAATAGGAATAGTCTATTCTTATATTTTACACCGTCTCCTCTTACTAAATATATTTCTGTTAATTTCGACCCTGCATTTACAATTCCACGTGCTCTCGTCATTTCAATCCAACACTTTGGATTAGCCTCGACTTAGCTATGGTTACGACTTGGGTTCACGTTAGGTTCCACTTGTACTTAGATCAAGTTACGATCAAGGGTTAATCTATGAAGAGTATTGAAAGGCTCTACCAATCACCCTGCATATCGTTACACGCTTGCAGAGAGATGGCAGGCGCGATTTTTGGCCAGCGACTCGAGTCGAATCGAGTCGAAACCGCGTCCCTTTGACCGAAAGAAGCTCGAGCTCTCGAAGCACACAGGGCTTAAAGCTCGCGGTTGAATCAATACCGGGGACCTGAGTGAGATAGGTAGACAGCGAAGGAGATAGGAGTGTCAAGGATAGAAGAAAGGAAGGAAGGAAGGAAGGAAGGGACAAAGGAGGCCAAGGAGATTCGTCTTAGATACCTACACAGACACACACACGCGCAGGCACACACACGTTCTCTCCTGGGTGTTCCCTTGTGCGTGTACACGATCGTGCATTCACACCGTGTATACGTGTGTCGATAGCTTGTCGATAAGTGCATGGAGCCTGTTGGCAACATTTCACGATTTGCCGGCCGAGATTATTTTTCGCAATATGTCCGGTGTCGCCACGCGCCGGCATGGATGCGTTCTGTCGGTTTCTGTACAACGTTCTTCTAGCCACTGTCGTCTTGCTGAGGAGCATCAGTGAGTAACGCTAACCGTGATAAGATTAACCCTTTCGCTGCTGCCTGTTTGCGTGCGCCTTCAAAATAGATCGTGTGGGACAGCTGCAAAGGTTGGGATTTGTCTAACATCGAACGCGTTTGGACTGACAACGGAATACTTCACTTTTGTTTCCTTTCAGTGTTTCACAGTTTAACCCTTTGCACTCGAATTCAATATGACCATTTTTGTTGTTTTTTATTCAATCGAAATTAAAGTTTTCCAACACATTATTAGCATGCTTAGCTGTAACATTTCATGAGTATAATTTTAAAAAATTGAAAATTCCACGGTAAAACTTGTGATGTCGCCATAGGCTGAGACATTCGAGTGCAAAGGGTTAACACGTTCCGTGCCACGTGGCCTGACGATCAAGTTTACCACGTACCACCGGTGGTACACGCAATCATATTTAGAGTAGTGGACAAAAGTTTATAGACGACAGGACAATGCAAAATGTAGTTTTATGATATGCAAATATTATTCATACACTTATTTTTATCCTCATTATGGTAGATCATTATTTACTGATTAGCATAGAATACAAATTTTATTTATACTGTTATTTTTTATTAATTAATTAATTTATTTTCTTTGACCCTTTGGTCTTAAACTTTTGTCCGCTACTGTATTTAATGCGCTGAAAACGTATATTTTATTACAAATACAATTCTGTAAACTATATTTCTACCTAAAAAAATGAAGCATTATACAAGACGCAGTATAGATCAAAACACATAATTTTATTTAATTGTTATATATACAATAATTTACAACTTTTTAAGCTGCCACTTTTTTACAATTTACGATATCTTTTAGATTGCACGATTGTCAGTGAAACATATCAATGCGATTCATGACACTGGTACAGTATCGAGTGATCACATTGTGGCAAATGACTATAACAGCTGCTAGCAGCGAAGGGGTTAACAATAATCATCATAAGTATCGGTAGTCTCCTTCTTTCTCTTTGTCACGTGCTTCAGTCTCATCTCTATACGCTTTCCAACTTTCAATCTTCTACGAACGATCTTCCGGTCAATGTTTTTCATCCTCTTACACCACCTCAAGCAGGAGAGCTAGGTCCCCGTGAGGATTCTCGAGCGTGTTTCAGCTCGCGAAGTCGTCCCGATCCGCCTGGTCCTTCGTCTGTTTCCGTATCTGTCGCTCGAACAGTCTCTTATTTTGCATTTTGCTCGTTTATTTTCGTCTGTGTAACGTATCTTGAACAGTCTTCACGCTTTCATATGACAACGTCGTGTATGATATTCTCTTTCTCTTAACGCTATTCCTACCGGACACTTCACGTATTCCCTATTCCTATCGCGACATTCCCACGCAAGATAGACTACAAATTTTTCTCAGAAACTGAACAATGAAAAAAGAAGCGAACATTGAAAAATGTATTATAGATTTATTTGAGGAAAAGTCTAAAATTTAAAGGCGGTTCGATTACGTTGTATATGTGAAATTCTAATCGAAGGGATTCTAATCGTGGTAGGAATAGTGTTAAATATGATGTCTTGTCAGTGTATAAAAACTTTTGAACAGGACTGTAGCTTCTTGGCTTGCCACTTTAAAATACCTACATTATTACTTCAACGTTCGAGAGTTGCCAGATTGGTTTTCGTGGAATTACCAGAAAATGCACCGGTGCTTGAGCGTTAATGTCATGAAATGCAACGCACTAATACATTAAAAAAATACCTACATTATTATTGTAATTTTTACTTGCGTGCTTAAACAATTAACTCTATCCCTAACGATACATTAACACGTTCGTCGCCACGTCACCCAAATATGGGTGACGCTCTTTCTTTTAAAGTAAAATAGGATTTTT
Organism: Tetrapedia diversipes; assembly: GCA_033822845.1. Lineage (NCBI taxonomy): Eukaryota > Metazoa > Arthropoda > Insecta > Hymenoptera > Apidae > Tetrapedia > Tetrapedia diversipes. Next base: position 58,270 of record JAOPTO010001012.1, read on the forward strand.
AATTGGAATTTTAAAAGGAATTCAATGGAATAAGTATTGAACTATAATATATATAAAATACATAAAATAAAAATAAAAAGTTAAAATTATTGCTATTTTTATATTTTGTTACCCCAGTTTTCTATGCGATCGGATTTGGGCTCAGCGAGAAACTCAGTCGAATCACGCTGGGCGACGAACGTGTCAATAGATCGCCTCGCTGGCACTAAAAGGGTTAATGTCTACAATAAATTGCATTTTCTATTTTATAATCTATAAATTCCACTTCCATTTCGGTTTTCCAGAAAACGGACTGCTCTCCTTCGAGAACCCAAACTATCACTTGGATCCAGCTCGCCTGGACGACGCGTTGAACAGCAACGAGAACGGCAGCTCACTGTACGATGAATTGTATCAGGAATTGGTAGGGAACGGCGGCAGAAGCGGCGAAGTAACCGGCGGCGGTGGTGGGGGTGGCGGCGGGGGTGGCACGAGGGTGCAGGCACGCAGAACGTACGCCACGTTGGATCTGGGCAGCATGGGGGTTGACGTCACCCAAGGTCCCCTCACCCAGGACTCCGTGACAGAGGACGCGCCGGACAACACCGACAACCATAACCTAGGGTGAGTTTGGCATATAGTCGGTTCATTTTGCGAACGTTAAACGCGTCACGTTGCGACGCGGACCGGTAACGCATGAATAATGAATAACGTTAACCGCCACTTAATTCTTGAACGCGAATGAAAAAATATGTTGGATCAGGTTCGTGCCGATTTTTAAGTAAACAAAGTTACCCGTTTTGGTGAAATTATTTCTATTTCACTGTTATAATAAATGATGATAATCTTGACGATTGTTCATGAAAATTATGTACAGTAGTGGACATAAGTTTAAGAGAAGTTACTATAAAGTATAGTAGCATGGTTTATAAATATTGTGTGTACATTCGTGTTTATTGTTAATGAAGTAAAATAGTACTTATTGATTAGTACAATAATAATTAGTACTAATTGGTTAATACAGAACACGAAATTTTTGTTTTCTTATTTTGTAGCTTCGTGGAACTCTCATAACAGTTATATAGCTATACTATATATGAATACAATAATTTACAAAAGTGATCATAAATGTTATGAATAATTTAAATATGGAGGTTACATCGAAATTTGTTTACTGCACTATTTTTCATTGGTCTTAAACTTTTGTCGTTTACTGTATAAAATACCTTTAACAACGTAAATTATTAGAAGTAGTAATAATAATTATTATTAACCCTTTGCACTCGAGAGGTGACCGTCAGTCGTTTAATGGTACTAACTTCAAAAATTTTCAAATTCGAAATATTTATTATGATTCACATATATTAAACTTTATTTGGTTTAGTTAAGTCGTGTATTAAAATTTACATATATAACTATTTAACGTCCAGGTCTGAACTAAGGTCTGAAAATTTGCGAAACTATCATATGCTAAGATTACGATGTCCCATGAAAGGGTACAGCCGAGTGCAAAGGGTTAACTTTCCTGTCATCTCTAACCATTTATATATCTTTATTCGGTGTAACTGTTCTTCACACAAAATTTCCCGCCAAATTGTTTCCATTTTTCCGGAAGACGTCTTCTGTTTTCGTCTCGAATTTCGCTCAAGAACAAAATCGGCACGAGCTTCCCGTTTCGCGACAAGCCTCGCTAAATCATCGGCGTTAGAGAAACAAAAGGTGTCCGATCTCGTGGGATCAACCGCCATAAGAATATCCGCGATTTATATTCGTCCGTCGTCCGCCATTTTCCCCGGGTTATCTTTATGCTTTTGCCTTTAAACATGAGCCGAGCACGCGATGGCGCTCACTCCCGGCTTCCTTTTATCCGCGATATTCCGGGAGCCTGCTCGCCTAAGCGAGAAAATCGTCTTCGGCGAACGAAATCGTGGAATCGACACGCCGAGACGGGCTCTCCTCTTGCTCGTTCCCCCGGTAATATAAGGACCCGTGGTAGCCGGTGAAAGAGAGCCGTTGATAAAAGTTCCGTAGCTCGGACCTCATCGTGGCACCGCATAAAATTTCAATAAATCCGGACCCGTGAAAGGGGATCTCGGACAGAAGGAACGGATGGCCAATGGTACAAGCCAGTTCGAACTTATTCCCGGCTGTTACACCATTGTGTGTGCGAATGGGAAAGGGCGGCGAGGGGAGGGGGGTGGTGGTGTTTGTTCGATCGCTGGAAATTCTCTTCTTCTAGTTCCGACACTCTCATCGAGGTTCCTTTGTCTTTCGAGCCTGTTATCGAACTCTGACAAACGTTTGGGAACGTTCCTTTAAAGGGAGTCCGAGGTTGCTTCAGTTTTTCGGTTCCCTTTTTTTTCCTTTGTACGCGGTGGAACTGGAAAGGGAGAGATCTCCGCTGTCGAGTCTGTTGCCTGAGTTCCTTTTATGCGAACGTAGTCGTTTCGTTGGGTTGCCAGGGATTGCTTCCTCGTGGTTTTGTTCAGTGACTACGTATGATAACGTTGGGCTCTAGTTACTTTAGTGTTGCAATGTTGAACTATATTATGTAATAGCGAAGTACGATACCAGTGAAAAAGCATAAAAGGGTAGTGATTAATGTTGAATATATTAATCTTATAAAAATTGAGTAAAATAATTTTTATACGTTGAAGCTGTTAATATTGCATACTATATTGTCGAGTGTTTCATATTCAAAGTCTGTGCCTGGGTTCCTTTTATGCGAACGCAGTCGTTTCGTTGGGTTGCTAGGGATTGCTTCCTCCTAGTTTTGTTCAGCGACTACGTATGATAATGTTGGGCTCTAGTTACTTTAGTGTTGCAATGTTGAACTATATTATGTAATAGCGAAGTGCGATACCAGTGAAAAAGCATAAAAGGGTCATGAATAATGTTAAATATATTAATCTTATAAAAATTGTGTAATATATTTTGTATACGTTGAAGCTGTTAATATTGCATACTATATTGTCGAGTGTTTTCCTATACTTGTGATATTACTATTATTATATTCAAAGTCTGTGCCGCTAGTTTGAATTTTTAAGAGGTCTGGTTTGAAACCTACCATGAATGGGAGCTGGAACTTCGACGAACGATTCCGAGTTGTTCGAACGACGACTAGCTACACAGACTTTCTGTGTGTGATCACGATTGCTCAACGACCCGGAATTCTCCGCGTCTCCTTCGCGTTAAGTTGCTCCGTCTGGAGGACCTTTTGTCGGCCATGTTAGGAATTGCCCAAGAAGTCTCGCCCCGGCTCGTTAATCTCGCGAACGAGGTCCCCGTGAACTTCTATCCAGTCTACTTTTCTTCAATATCGAAATTAGATTGGAAGACCTTAGCTCATGCTCCGTAATCGGTTTTCATTGTCCATTATCGCGTCTCCTACAGGATAACTGACCTCCTGATAAACAATCGAAATAGCGTTTCATCTTGAAACTTGGAATTCCTTTTTCTGTTTCTTGCGCTACCTCTTCTTTCTGATCGGTCACTCGCAATGGATAATTATCGGAAACGGAAATTGATTTATTTATCGTGTTACAGCTTCTTAATGACTTTCTTCGTTGTTTTAACACAATTCCAGGTAGGAAATGTAATTTGTCTTCAATAATTCTCCAGATTGTGTAAATTTAAAGGATAATTTAGTCGTCTATAAATACAATTTATTACGTTACAGTGAAAATTTAATATATCTGACATTTTAATAATTCCAATATATCAAGCTTAATATATTTAACATATTTAGTGTGTTAAAGTCAAGTCTGATCACAAGTTCAATACAGTATAATCTAATATTGTACTTAGATGTAATATATCTTCCGCTATATCTAATATATTTAATGATATATTGATATATTAACTTGCTGCTTATAACCTGTGATATATCGTTACTTATTGTGCTATACACGTCACTGTATAATATACTCTAATTTAATATACCTTTCATTAATAATAACAACATTAATCAGCACGAAACGAGAAAGAAAATCGTCGACTCCATTCTACCGACCTCGATCACGTTCAATCGGAATCGTGTACGTACGTTAATGGACGGCCCTGGTTCCCTGAACTTCTTCCAGTAGGATAATAAACTGCTCTCTTCTCGGCGTCCGTCCCATTTCGTCCGGCTCCACCCCCCCCGTGCCCACCCTTTTTCACCCTCTTCCTTTTTTCCGCTGCTCGGAAATCCGGGCGAGCATAAAAATGCAATTAAGGAAACGCCCGGCGTCTGGCCAAAGCTGCTGCATACTTCTGCCTTCGTCGAGAAAGGTGGCTTCTTCCCTTGCTCGTCCGGACGACCTTCCTCCCCCTTCTCCTGTTCCACCCTTCATTACCTCCCCCAGCCTCCTGCAGCCCCTTTATCCGATGGACCTGCCTAAATTCAGTCCACCGGTTGAATGGCCGCGGAACAGAATAGACGAAACGCCATGGTATTATGCTAAAGCATCAGCCATTGGGCCCCAACAATTAGAAAGTTTCGCGGTGAAAGGGTTAAATGGGGGTGATCGACCAAAGGAAGTCTTTACTCTCCGCTGGTATTTTGATATCGGAATCTTTCAAGCCGGAACCTCTTTCTCATAGTCTTAATTACTATGAATTGGAATTTATGACGGAAGGAAGGAGAAAGAGGTGTTGTGAGTTGAACTGAAAGTGGTAGTCTCGATAAGTTTTATTTTTCCGTTGGTAAAGGAAGGGTATTTCTCAAGTAGGTAACTTATATTTGTAATATATTTTGTTATAAATATATTTAACATAGTTTCCTACATATATTTAATATATTTCCTTAGAAGTCTATTTAATATACTTCCCTATAAATATAACTCATATAATTCCCCTATCAATATCACTCATATATTTCCCTATAATTTCCTACAGATATATTTAGTATATCTTGCTCTAATATAGATTCAATATAATTTGCTGTAAATATATTTAATATATCTTGCTATAACGTATATTTAATATATGTTTCTCTAAATATATATTTAATATATCTTTCTCTAACATACGTTCAATACATTTATCCAATATATTTAGCCTGACAAATGAATTCCTACAACCATCTTACCTAACGGTAATACAAAGATTAAAGCAATACTTGAAGCGGATAATTTCCAAATAATTAATTCGCTCAAACAATTCTCGAACCTAGTCACCGTTGAGCCGTCTGAATACTCAGCAGCAGTAGGAGCAAGCGTTTCCGGAATGTACCCCTACCCGGATCCGCTGCTCGTCGTCAGTCCTGGCATAGTAAGGTAATGAAGCCATCAGCGAACGACAATCCGTCGCGGCTGATCGAATTTTCCGGTCGAAGCGTAGTGGAAAAGCGAATTTCCCTCGCTGCTGCAGGCCGGGGAGGGCCCGCTTTCATCGCGGGTGCAACGCTAACTTCGTTTGCGCTGATGCGCCTGAAACGTACGCAGCGTTACGTTGTTAGGCACTTGACGTGCCCGAATAATTCCAGGCATCCGAGGTGGCTGCGTCGCCGTCGTTCGTCGGAAAATCGGTAACCCGATAACGTACCTGATTATTCGACAACCGGTCGCGGTAATTGCCGTTCGTGAAATCTTTTCCGGCAACCTTGTCAGGTAACCTCGTTTGCGTCACGAATTGGAACGAAGTTAAAATCGAAGCGGGGAGAGGAACAGGTACTTTGAATGAATTTACGCGAACGTAGACGGTGGGCTTGTTCAAAATGCCAGAGCTGTAACCCTTCGTTTCTTAGGGGTTAAAAAGAGGGATGTTTCTGAATTTTTTTGAAATAAGACGTAGATTGATTATATCAATGGCAAACTCATACTTTCACGAATTCGTGATCCATCATTAACTGCAGTTTGGTGATTCGATTGGTATGATAACTAGAAGATGTAAATTGTCCCTTTTTTGGTAATTAATATCACCATGGATACTTCCCACACTTTTTGCATATTTAAATTTTCACTCAACGCACGAGTACTCTTGATAACTATCGTTTGCAACAGAACCCATACAAACGATCCAAGTTATCCAATCCCTTTCCCCAACTATCGCATACTTCCCACCCCCCAGATCCCTGGCACCACGATCTTAGCCCCGATTCCCGATGACGATTACCAAGTTCGACAGACAGATGCGCTGCGCGTGTCGCTGCAACTCTTAAGCGGGAGAACTCGTTGGTTATCACGATTGCAAAAGTTTCCCTGGCGGGAAAAGTTTGTCGACACCCTGTCCGGTATCCGTTTGGAATCCGGTGACGTCCACAGAGGGAGAGGCGGAGAAACGTGTTTGGGGGAGGACAGAGTCCGTGCAATTTCGAAGATCGGCCACTTTGTCAACGACGAGAAGAAAGGGGGACACAGAGTCGAAGCTGAATAGACGAACCCTTCGACGAGGGGAGGAAGGAAAAGGGTAGACTGGACGACGATGGGCCCTGGACGACGAAACGTCCTGATATTTCGTTCGGTCCTCCCCCATCCCCGTCACGCGGGTTCGGATATTAGACGATAAGCTCGCGTGGAAAAGGGGGTCGAGGGGCGACAGCCTAGGCGAGAGTGCAACGATCGCGTGGCTCAGAGATTGAACTCAATCTAAAGTTGCGACAAACTTCGCTCGTGCTAGCTTTACGCTATCTCTCATACTTCTGTCGAATCTCCGCCTACAATCCTTAACCTTGTTCCGCTTTGACGAAGCCAGTCGGCTGTAGGGGGGGGGGGGCGAGGGGTCGAGGGGTGAAGGAGTTAGGTGGTGGCCTGAGAACTGGTTATGTTCTTCTCGCCGGCTGGAGGGACATTTCTTTGAAGCCGGGAGAACAGGGTGAATTCAAAGGATATAATTCGAAAGGCCTAGAGAGGGGTGGGGGCGAGAGGAAAGGGAGTTCAGAGAACCCTGGGATCTCTTGTTGGGATGTTGGCGAAACGAAAGTTACATGCTTCAGGAAGGATCGAGCTGAATTTGTCAAGATAGTAAGGCTAATATCACTGATCTCAATTATATATCCATTATATTTCCGGATGATATATTTGTTTGTGAATCGTGCAATCTGAACTTAGAAGATATTTTAACGAACTTTTATTATAATGGTGGATGGGATTAATATCCAGATATATTAAAAGTAGCTTACATTATAGCTCTATTATATTTTAAATATATGGCTATATTAAGCTATAAATATATGGTTATATTCGGCTATATTATAGTTAGAGTATATTTGAATTCAGATATATAAGTATATTAGATTATAAGTATGCAGTTAGAGATATATAGTTATATTAGGCTATAGATACACAAATATATTATACAGCTATCAGGGCAAGCATATAACGAAGCAGTTATACGGTAATAGCTAATTCTATGGCGAGGAAGCTTCCAACTACGGATAACTATGACATTTTTTATCGCTAATTAAAAAACGAATGAATCAGAACAAAAAGTAACAGATGGAAATATGCAAACGAAGAGGAAGATCCGTGAAATTGGAGCCAACAATGGTGGATTTCGCGTCGAGAAACGGGTAAATCGCTTTCGGACGCGGACGAGCCGGCGGAAAACGGAAATTCGCAACCGAACGGAAGGAAGAGCCGATAACGTGGCGGGATTCAGGCTGGCCATGCATGGCCGGGGCTGCTGGAGATTATATGTGTATTTTCCGAGAGGCTGGCAGGAGAGTGAGATGAGAACACGCTTAATATATCCGCATTATTCTTCGTCCGGTGAGAACTGGCTTCCCCTCGGCGATGGTGAGGACAGGGGGCAGACAGAGGTAGATTAATGCAATCCGCATCAATCTCCATCGGGGTTGAAGGGCCGTCTTCTCTCCCCCCTTTCCGGGAAACCATTCCTATTCACTTACGCTCGTTCCCCGTTATTATGCACCGTTTTGCTCTCGTTTTTGGGCAATCGTCTCGTCGTCAGCCGAGCACCGCGCCAAATGGACCGAATAACTTCGACCAACCATTGATATCAAACGTCTGAGGATTATTATGATCTTATCGCGACATTTGGCCAATTTTAACGTCGCTTTTCGAATCGATCTTATAACTAGATATATCTGATATATAATCGGCTATATATATTCGGTGTATATCTAATATAATCGAGTAGAGGTTTAGTCTTGAGATTTCAACATTGTCACTTGGAACTATCTTTAATTCTCCATTAAAGAGCATTTACAGCTGATGGTTTTAACCCTTTGAGCACTAATTACTCCCAGTCGAAGTGCTCCACGTGGACAGCGCTCTATTAACAATTGTGTTGCTCTAAATGGGGGCGAGGAAAAATTGACAAACGCATATACGCGGCCATAATTCACACAAGTAGCTTTTAAAGGGTTAATAGCCTATAGCAGTCAAAGGGTTAAAAATTCAGTATAACTTCGTGTATCGGTAGATTACTAATTATCATTACAAGTAGGAGAAACATTTAGGACACCCTATACACGAATACAACGATATAACAATTGAAGCTGATACTCTGACAGTCTGAAAACTAAAATTAGCCTAAATTTTTCATTTCCTCGTCCGCTCGGTTCCGCATGTCCCTGTTTTCGCGTCAGTTTCGCACCACCAAGGGATTACCCGTGATCCTCGCGGCGTCGTTTCATTTTTATCACCGTCCCGTCATTGTGCAGCGGGGCGTGTTACGTGTCTTCGCGATACCGTCGCCCTCCCCTCTTTTCAACGGCGACAGGCACACGCGGCGGTGTCGGGGCTGAATACGCGCGCGTAATCGCGGCCTGGCGCACAAAGCGGCGCCCCGTAACGGGCACGGCGTCCCTCTGTATCCTGATAAAGTTCCCCGGGCGGCGTGGGCCCATTCAGGAAGCGAAACCGTAAGAAAGGAGGGAGGGGGGCGGCGACCAGAGCCATTCTGTCGGAGACCGCGAATCGCGGGTCACCTTGTATATATCGTACGTAATATCGACCCAGCCGGAAGAGAGGAACGGGAGCCTCTGCAAGCTTTCACCGTCCATAGGGTTGCTGTTTCACCCCGTGTGTCACCTATTTACTCGTGTGCCACTTTTTATCCACGGTATCAGCTACACGCGCAGTCCCTGGGATATTAAAAGCCTTACGGCGATCCGATATTACCCCCGTTATATTTCACATCGACCTCCAAACAGTGCAATATCTTCTGCGTGTAGCGGAGACGGGGGAGGGAAGAAGTTCTCGGACAATTCACACGCGAGAGCGCTCGGGGAGCACGTTGTAAGTCACCTCGACACAGCACCCTCTGGAGCACTCGAAGCCAGAAAGGCAGGGACGAACCATTTTCGAGGGTTTCTGTGAAGGAAAAAACCGGCGAAGGGTAGCGTTGGAGCATGGAGGAGGGGCAGGGTGTCCGGGTGGGGCCAGGGGGTGAGGAAGGGGAGGCTAGAAGTGGCGGAACTCGCACCTCGCAAGGATAGGTATCTTAACGATCGTGTCTGAGGCGGGATACATTGGGCGTGAAATAAGGCGCCTTTGTTAGGGCAGCTTTTCTTTAGAGCCGTCTCCCACCCCCCGACATCTCCGCACGGCTCATTCCTCCCACCGAAACGGTCGCCTTTAGCTTTCTTCGTTGCCACCCTCGCAACCGCGACCTCCGTCAGGATCACCGAACACAGAGGGCTCTTCGACACTCCGTGGCTTTCACCACGCTCGTTTTGCTATGACCAGACGAGGCGGGAAGCATCCGCAAAACATGGTGGGATGTTTTTCTGAACTGCTACCATGAAGTTCCGTAAACGCATTTAGCTTTCGGTAGGCGTCAACGAAACACCTTGCTACAGAGGAGTCGTTTGTGTATCGAAAGAACTGAGAATATTGGGCGTGAGCTACTTTCAGTCACTAGTAAATTAATATAGCTGAACACGTGTAATTGATATGTGGTATAGCTAATATAGCTAGTTATATTCGATAGGTAATATAACCAATATAGCTGAATACAGTTGATGTACAATATATCTAGTATAGTTGAAGATAGTTGATATACAATATATCTAGAATAACTGAATATATTTGATATACAATATATCTGATATAGTTGAATATAATGGATATAGCTGTATACAAGTAGATATATTGTATAATTAGTATAGCTAGATATAAGTAGGTATACTGTATAACTAATATAACCGAATATAAGTGAATATATTGTATAATTAATATAGCTAAATATAGCTGATATATAACTAATAGAGTGATATCAAGTTGCAAACAGATTCAGGAAAAATAATGTAACCGATATAACCGATATATACGTTTAATATGTTCGCTTTTTCCTCGTTTCACGCAAAGCTAAGAATATTTGTCACTGAGTGGTGAATTTTTATTGACCTTGAAAAGAAACCCAATCGATGGCAGACGCCATCATCTCGTATGCATTCCGCGCGATCGTCACTGTATCTTCAAGCCCGTCACGTCTTCTGCTCCTCAATATACGCCACGAAAATTTATGATAGGCTGCCAGGCGTCCTCGCGTCCCCGTAATCCCTTTACGCCGTTACCTGCAATACTGTTGTCTCTCTCTCTCTCTCTTTGTCGCTTTCTTTCTGTCTTTTTCTCTGCCAGCTCTCTCTCTATTTTTACCGATCACGCTGGCAGAATTTCGACCCGCGACATTATCGTCGATCACACGTCGAATAAAGAAGCTATAGAGCAGGGACGGTCGACAATAAACTGGAGCATCCCTCGTCGAAGATTTCCAATTGATATTCGCAAATAATCCCACCTCTATACGGTTTCTATCCCTTGCTTTTTTTGCTGGAACCCGGGTCACCTGTATTATTCGTATCGTGCTTTGATCTCGATTTCCATATGTTTGTATCCGCCCCTGTGCTGACCCTTCGGCTAAATAAAAAGGAAAGAAGTGGAACCTCCCACGACGAAGTAAAAATAACCTGCATGGAATAATACTGATTTGCCATTAAAACGCATTTAACCCTTTCAGAGTGCTGTAACAGGGTATATAAATACACAGAGCGGTAAAACATAATATTATACGTATTAGAAGTAGTTATTTTTAAGTAAACGAAAAATTAAGTATTGAAGGTAATTGAAATTATGTGAAACATTTTTATCATGAAAGAACGGAAACAGAATTATCTTTTATTCTGTGTTCCCTGTTTCTACACTGTGAAAGGATTAAAGTGTTGAAATCACAGGAATTTGGTAGCTGCAAAGCGCCTCGTTTAATCTGGGAATTCTCTTTAATGAACTGCTAGCGGTACCAGTAGTATCGGTCAGTACATAGTCAGACGCGCAACTTGAGAAACTTCGTTAACGGGGAATAGGCTTACGAGCACTGTAGCAACGCAAACGCTCAGGTAGCAGCTAATGAAGAAACGTGTACAGAGCAACAGTGAAACAACAGTAAAGGGTAAACGATACATTGTTCTCTTAAGGTGGTACATCAGGTGTACACTGGACTGTGCAGCCAGAAGAGACCACGTATGCACGTACATTACGGCTCAAAAGCTTGCATCTACCATTTCACGTTATGACTTTAGATAACGGATGAAAGACTAGTTAAGGATATTATTCTAGTGTAGTAACAAAACAATTAATTTAATTGTAATGTGTAAGGTATCTTTTCTCAAAAAAATCCTAATCTCCCTCACACCTACTTACAGTGCACGTATACTTTGCTACTTCAACAACACATTTGTCAATTGTTTCCTGTTTAATGCTACTGCAAGCATAAAATTTAAAAGTATTAGAAACAATTTTTAGATTCCTAAAAGATTATCGATTCCAGTATTGTTAATAATTTCACTCAACAGGAAGTCCAATTCATATTGTGCATCGTCAACTGAAGAATAATTATTACGATCCCAGACTTTTGAGCAGGACTATACATACTTAAGGACAATTTTTAGATTGTTAAAAAATTATCAATTTTTTATGTCCAACGCCAGTATTGTTTACAATTTCACTCAACAGAAAATCTCCAGTTCATAACGTGCATCGTCAACTGAAGAAAAATTATTACGATCCCAGACTTTCGAGCAGGACTGTACACTTACTCATGGGCAATCGCTAGTGGGCCAACCATACACGGCTGTAATATCGGACGTTTAAATAATGCACGGACGCATCCATAGACTGCGGTTGCATTTGCGCGACGCGGTTTCGCGTCGACCGCCTTCCACGCCGATAAAACTTTCACGACTATCCGAAGTTTTATTGCGGCTTATCGATTATCTGCCATCGACGTAATTGGATGATTTCTCTGCTCGGAACGTTGATGCCCGCCCCGACCCCCCCCCCCCTGGCCCGTTTAAACTAGGAACGACGAAATTGAACTCGGTCACTGACGCTTTATTCCTCTTTTTCTTTTTTTCTTTTGCTCCCCCTTGCCCCCACACCCCTCCCCCTTGTTCCAACGAAACCTATCATGGATCGTTTTGATGCTCTTAAATCAAATGGAGCGACACTTTTACCGGGCGACCGTTCGCGTTCCATTCAATGGTAATATCTGGCTGCAATTTGTCCACGTTTGGGGCACAGGGACAGTATTTTAACCCTTTCGACCAAGCAGATTTGCATGCGGTATTACGAACTTACAACTTTGTTTCTGTGCCTGTGCTTCCAGTATGGAAGATCGTTTTAGTGTCACTGGACGGTGATTTAAGTAGGTGCTAAATATAGATTGGGGAATAATTAGTGAATATAATTAATGAAGCAATACTGTTACCATTAAGATAACAATAATTTCATAATAATTAATAAATGTATTATTATAATTAATATTATACTTATTATATTAATATTATTGTAATTATAATAAATGTATTATTAATTATTACATACTATATATTACTAGTTACTGAATAATTTCTAATTATTGAATTCAAATTAAAATAACAACTAAATGTGATTTTAATAATTATAACTAGTATTATAATAATAACGCCAATAATAGCAAAATGTTACTCCTTTGCGGAGAAATATTTATATTTAAAGTATTTCTGACATATTGTTTTGCAACAATGAACTGAAACCAAAAAGGTTGAAATTTCTGTGATCTAATTTCTGAGATCACTGGGTATTTGAAAAAGTAAAAAAAAAAAAATTGAGCGGAATCGGTCAACCCTGAAGAGGATAATATACCCGAAGCAAAATGAGATCCTTTTTGGTTCGCCAGGTATGAATTGTGTTAGGAAACCAAAAAGGTTGAAATTTCTATGATCTAATTTCTGAGATCACTGGGTATTTGAAAAAGTAAAAAAAACAAAAAAATTGAGCGAAATCGGTCAACCCTGAAGAGGATAATATACCCGAAGCAAAATGAGATCCTTTTTAGTTCGCCAGATATGAATTGTGTTAGGAAATTTCTAAGTAGATCAAGGGGTTAATTGTCAGACGTCCCGAGGTTTACCATCCGTTTGAGGATTTCTGCCGCGAGGACGCGGGGGTGAGTTTGCGGAAACACGGGAATAGTGGTTGCTCGAAATCGAGGTCAGACAGGGCAAAGGTTTCTATTATAGAATCGTTCTGCGCGCTCCGCTCATATTATAATGCGGCCGAGAAATTACTCTCTTTCTCGTCTAGCAGCTCTGCATCGCAGAGCACGATGGCATATTATTACAGCCAGTAACGAGGCAGAGACCTGTTCGATACCATCGATACATTTGCCTTTAAAATTTGATACTTCTGTATCAAATCGTTCCACGCTACGTTTCCGAATGGTTTCGAATCTGAAACGGACAGCTACGATACCGATACGTATCGATTGTATCATGTTCGATATGTACCTGATTACAGTTTACAATGCGTTGTATTCATCCTAAATGTAATGTTCTCAAAGGCTTTCTATTAATACCAGTTGGAATTCGTTTTCATACCCGTTTAATACTATAGCATAGTACAGTACTTAAGAAATGAGTTAAGAATGATCAAGAATAAGTGGTACGAAATTATTTTACACATAAAACTAAATAAAAAATGTAGAATAAAGTTTTTTCATACGACATTCCGTTTTCGTGAAAAATCGCGGTGGAAAATTCATTCGGTATGTGTCTGTCAGACTAATTGTACATTGTACTACTAATATTTGCCATATCCAGTAGTTATCACTACGTAAGTGTGCACTCTTTAGGTATCGATAAATAAAGATTTGTTTCCGATGTATTCGGTCCTTTTCCATGCAAATAAGTACCCCTCAATTATCAGTAGTACCAGTGTTAATAAAATTTCAGTAGAATAACCCTTCATAAATCCGACGAAACAAATTTTCCAAGATAACTACAATTTCAAATCTTTTCTTTAATCAATTTTTCCAATTCTTGAAACTCTCATTATCTTAATAATTATAAGTATTATCATAATGACACCAGTAACATCAAAATATTACTCCTTTTTGAAAAAATATTTATATTTAAAGTATTTCCGACATATTTTCTCCACCATCTCGTCTTAAATCGAGTTCATTAAAACTCAATCCTCACCTCTAAGCTTCTCGGGGATGCTGTACACTATTGTTGTCGATTAGTATGTCGTTGAATTGACACCGCCACTGTTCCACAGCACATAAAACGTGTCGGTGGCTTGATAAACTCTCTCCTGCGCCTTTTGTAACCCGTTTTACACGTCATGCCTGGCAATAGTACGACGCCCAGGCATAAACGTGTATCGATTCCGTGCCCACGCAGATAAACGCATACGTCACACAGATTGCACGGTATAGCACAACCACGCCATAGTCCCTGACACGAACACTGTAATTCTCGAACCGTGAGACGTCAATGTGTTCCGCCCGCGAGATGTTTTTCCAATCAGATTTAATCTCGACGTCGCGTTCGACGAGAGGTGTTCGAAAGGGGGGGAAAAAGAGCGCGAAAGAACGAGGTTGTCGTGTTGTAACGGGATCTTGGCAGGTGAAAACGAGGCGGAACCGCTATAAAAAGTAGTTTCGATTCCCACCTACTCAAGGGACAGTCTGTATATATGTACAGTGGCGGGCAAAAGTTTAAGACGACAGGACAATGCAAAACAATAAATGTATGCTTCGAAAATATTGTTTGTCTATTCATTTTTATCGTTAATAAAGTAGAATATTGTTTATCGATTAACAAAGAATACGAATTTTATTTATACCGTTATTTCTTATTGATTAATTAATTTACAGTAGCGAATAAAAGTTTGAAACGACAGGACAATGCAAAACAATAAATTTATGCTTCGAAAATATTGTTTGTCTATTCATTTTTATCATTAATAAAGTAGAATATTGTTTATCGATTAACAAAGAATACGAATTTTATTTATACCGTTATTTCTTATTAATTAATTAATTTACAGTAGCGAATAAAAGTTTAAAATGACAGGACAATGCAAAACAATAAATTTATGCTTCGCAAATATTGTTTGTCTATTCATTTTTATCGTTACTAAAGTAGAATATTGTTTATCGATTAACAAAGAATACGAATTTTATTTACACCGTTATTTCTTATTGATTAATTAATTTACAGTAGCGAATAAAAGTTTAAGACGACAGGACAATGTGAACTATAATTTTATGGTTCGAAAATATTGTTTATCTATTCGTTTTTATCATAATTATGGTAGGACATTAATTATTGATTAACATAATATTTTTTATTTATCAATTTTTATTGTCATTACTGTAGAACACTAATTATTGATTAGCATAGAATACGAATTTTATTTATCCTGCTGTTTCGTATTAATTATTTAATTTGCATTCTTCGACCCTTCAGTCTTAAACTTATGTCCTCCACTGTACATCCACTGGAACGATTTTCCGCGGCATCCTAAAAAATGGCTTCGCTCGTTTCAAACTCCTAGAAAAATGTTTACAAATACACCTGTCAACTTCAACCCCTAAAAATTATGCCATCGAAATTCCGTTGCAAACTCCACAAGGAAAACGAGAAATCGTTATCAGGTTCCATAAAGTCTAGCGAAGGGCGGAGGTCGAAGTGGATAGGAGGAGGGCAACAATCGGGGACAGAAATTTTCGTGAATGGCCAGGGACGGTTTCGTGCACGGTGCTCGAAAAAATCCGCAATATCCGGTGTATCCGGCGGCCGGTGTAAGCATTTTAATAACAAGCAAGCGGAGAGCCGAGGGAATCGTCGATGCGCGCCTGCCTCTTCTCTGGCCGGCGATTTGCATGAAATTGAAAGCCTCTTGGCGGTGCGCCGCGATCGGCGGCGGCGGCCTCTCGTTAGAATGGAAATCGCGGATTGAAATTTTCAGACCGGCCGACCGCGTCTCCTCGTGCGTGAACGCGCGCGACCGCCCACGCTTCTCCAGGATTCCAGATCGATAGGACGCGACGCGAACTCTTCTGGCTGGACGCGTACCAGCGTAACGGGACGACTTTAACCCTTTACAATGGAAAGGTGACTATCAGTCACCAAATGATAATTTTGGTCGTTTTTGAACTCAAAGGGTTAAAGCATAAGTAAATTTTATTATAAGCTTAAGGAAATCAAATAAAATTCAACCATGACTGATTATTATTATTATTATTATTATTATTATTATTATTATTATTATTATTATTATTATTATTAATAATATAGGAATATTAACCCTTTAAGCTTGAAAGGTGACTATCAGTCACCAAATGATAATTTTGGTCATGAAAGCAAATAAAATTCAACTATGACTGATTATTATTATTATTATTATTATTATTATTATTATTATTATTATTAATATAGGAGTATTAACCCTTTAAGCTTGAAAGGTGACTATCAGTCACCAAGTGATAATTTTGGTAATTTTTGGATTTGAAGGATTAATATAAGGATAAATAGTCGTGCAAGTAAATTTGTCGAGCCGCGTGAAAGAAAGAGGAACAGGCGGAGGAGGAAAGGAGAGGGGAGAGGAAGAAGAAATTGCTCGGGCCGGCGGAATTTCGTTACTCCGGGACAGCAATAAATACTGACCTATTTTATGCAAATTACTGGTTACAGGCGCGAAACTGACTGCCTGCCTCCCTTCAGGTCCGTATAAACGCGCTTCCGACGCCCGTTATTAAAGCGGTTATATCGTAGCGTGGTTCCGCCAAAAAGAGGAACCATTTCTTCTCTCTCTCTCCTTCTCCTCTCTCTCTCTTCACTCACCGTTTCACTCTCCTTTTTACTCTGTCTCTCTCTCCTTTTCACTCCCTCTCCCTCCTTCTCTCTGTCTCTCTCACTCTCTATTTCTCACTCTTACTCTCTCCTTTTCTTTCTCTCTCTACCACTCTCTTCTTCCCTCTCCCTCCTCACTCTCTCCTTCTCCCTCTCTCTCCTCACTCTCCTTTTTACTCTGTCTCTCTCTCTTTCCTTCCCTCTCTCCTTTTCACTTTCTCTCCCTCCTTTTCTGTGTCTCTCTCCCTCTCTCTTTCCTCACTCTCTCTATTTCTCACTCTTTCTCTCTCCTTCTCTTTCTCTCTCTACCACTCTTTCCTTCCCTATCCATCCTTCTCCCTCTCTCTCCTCACTCTCCTTTTCACTCTGTCTCTCTCTCTCTTTCCTTCTCTCTCCTTTTCACTCTCTCTCCCTCCTTCTCTCTGTCTCTCTCCTTTTCTCTTTCCCCACTCTCTCTATTTCTCACTCTTTCTCTCTCTAGCACTCCCTCCTTCTCACTCTCTCCCCCTCTCTCCCTCTCTCTCTCTCCTTTACCCTCTCTTTCTGTTCCTCTTCCCGTGTTCCGGAAATAGAGAAGAATCCTAACGGGCGGAAATAAGGGGGGATGGTGGGAATTTTAAACGGGCCGCCGCGAACGTTTCTCCATTTACATTCCATACATTTATAATCGCGCGGTAAATTGTGGTACAAAATATCGCGGGATGTCCGTGTGGTGATCGTCGGCGAGTCGGATCCCCGTGCTGTTTTAAATATTTAACGCAAGCCGGAGAGTATGTTTGGTTAGAGTAACGCAAAGGAACCCCATTTCCTTGCGAAGATAGAATATAGAACGGTTTATTAGTTGCGGAAGTCGCGTTATTAATAGAACAACCCGGTGAAATTCTTTGTTTGAAATAACAATTTGTTATTTCCGTGGGAAATGCGGTTGCTGTGAAATAATTCTTTTTAATGATACTGTACAACACACATTGGTCTTAAACTTTTGTCCGCTACTGTATGTATAAGTAATTTTAGTACCACAGCGACATACGCCGCAATAAACGTATCCCAGTTAGCAGAGATAATGCAATTGACTCGACAATCTGGCGAAATGAAGCGGTGAAAACGGACAGTATTGCATCTGGACCAATCACACACTCCTCTCTCTCTCTCTCCCTTCATTCTTTTTCTCTCTTTCTCTTTCTCCCTTGATCCAGCGGAAGTGAGCTTCTTTCGTATTCATCGGCAATTTTCGCCGCACTGCGCAAAACGCCGATAAATCGCATTATCCTGGACCAGGGGGGAGGGGGGAGGGGGGGGAGGAGTACGGACGCGGCCTGTGCGAGCCACGAGCTCATTCGTCCGCGCGTTAAACTCCCGTTAGAGCCAGTTTTTCCGCGATAGAACGGGCACAGGGGCCCCATTATCTCCGAAAGCGATATTTACGTAGCGGCGCGTTTGAAGATGTGCTTATTAAATTTTAACGGCGCCCTGTCGACGCGTCAATAAGTCCGAGCCAGGATCGTAAAGGAAAATTGCTGGAGCCAAGGTGAAACGCGCCTCTAAACGCGCCGCGATAAAAGGAAATCGGCCGCGTACGCGGGTACAGTCGAATGCAAAAGTCTGCGCAACCTTAGAGAACTTTTGGGGCTTAAGAAGGGCACAAGAAAAAACAAGAATATAATTGAATATAATAATAAGTGACTGGAATTGAATATAATTGAATGTGATAATAAGTGACTGTAATTGAATATGATAGTAAGTAACTGAAATTGAATATAATTGAATATAATAACAAGTAACTGTAATTGAATATAGTTTAATACAATAATCGACTGTAATTGAATATAAGAATTGACCGCAATGAAATATAATTGAATATAATAATTGGATACCATTGAATATAATTGAATGCAAGAATTGAATTTACTTGAATGCCGTAACTAAATATGATAATTTAATATAATTGAATGCAACAATTGAATTTACTTGAATGCTGCAACTAAATATGATAATTTAATATACTCAAATGTAATTGACGTGAGTAAAATAATTGAATGGGGTATAACTGAATAGAAAATGGCAAAAATATCATAGAAATATGCAGGGTATTACTGAAATGGTTACCTTATTTGTTCCAATTTTCCACTCGTGTCACAATTCTCCCTGAACAATACGTGGTTCCTTTTTTCTTTTTAAAGGACCGGTTTGAGGCTATGTACACGAGTATGAATTCTCTGCTGTGCTATAGCGCTAATCTGGCACGCGAAATAGCTGGGTTTGTCGGGAAATTAGTTTGCCGTAGAGGGACGTCGTAAAGTGGGATTCCTGGACGCTTTTGTGTCACGTTCGTTTGGGTCTAATAAAAGAAACACGATGGTCCTCTTAATAGGATCCTGATTTAAAAGAGGATTCGTTCATTTCAAGAAAAAAAAACGATATACTTAATTCATTGAAATGTCTCGAAACTTTGCACTAATTTCTTCTGAACAAAATCTTGAAATAAATTTCAAAGCATTTTATTTATACTCTTATTTCTTATTAAATAATTTATTCATTTTCTTTGGTCT
This sequence comes from Tetrapedia diversipes, assembly GCA_033822845.1. Classification (NCBI taxonomy): domain Eukaryota; kingdom Metazoa; phylum Arthropoda; class Insecta; order Hymenoptera; family Apidae; genus Tetrapedia; species Tetrapedia diversipes. The sequence continues at coordinate 77,866 of JAOPTO010001012.1, forward strand.
TAAACTTTTACCCGCTACTGTATACAAACAATCCTGTTGATATTAAAATACACAGAGTAACAGTTACTCTTACAGTTTCACAAACCAACAACCTTTACTGTATATAAACAATCCTGTTGATATTAAAACACAGACAGAGTAACAGTTACTCGTGGATTTCACAAACCAACAACCTTATCCCTGACAAGCAACTAAACACAAGTAGTTGGCGGTATAAAACCGAGTTACAGGTTCGTTCCTGTGCGGCTATTTAATGTTCAACGTGATAAGAACGAAGGGAAGAGAGTTTTAAGAGCGAGGCCAGCCTCGATCCCACGCGAAAGCGGATAAGTGGAGAGCACGCAGTAGAATAGGTACGTCTTTGGTCAGACGTCAGACTCGCGCCTTAATTGCGATCGCGCTCGCCGCACTGGTCGAGGGGCTCTCGTCGAATTTGGCGGATAACAGGCGCATCGCGAACGATCGACGGGCCATCGTAAATCGAACGAAGCTCCAGGGCTGCCAACTTCCCAAAACGTTCTCGTTCCGCGACCAAGAAAGCGAGCCACTAAAAGCATCCACGCTTTCTCCTCCTTCGAACTTGAATTACGAACTCTTCGAGTACCTCGTTTCTCTTACTTTTTTTTCTCTTCGTTTTCTCACTGATTTCCCTACGAATTGCACGCCGTTATTTCGTTTGTTGATTTAAGTGCATTTGTTAAAAGCAGGGTATTTCAGGGCTCGTTATTTTACGTTCGATCGATGCCGGCGTCGACGTGGCAAGCTTATTTTTGAATCAAAAAATTTGGAAAATTCAGAAACATAAGTTACAATAAAGTTTGAGAACTATGTTTAATGTAATTAATAAACAAAATCGTTTAAAATGAATACCATTGTCCTTTGAAGTAAATTTCAGATGAAACACCTAAAATACTATACGGAGTTATTGGAAATAAAACTGAAAAATAATTCGCAGTGCAACGGGTTGATTACTTCTAAAATCTTTAAGATTCTCTTACATTAAACCTCATTCTGCTTAGTTAAATAAAATACTAAAACTTATCTAAATCACTGTTCAAATCTGCGATATTTTCATTCAGCGACCAACAATTGCCTCTCCATTGCAAAGCTCCGAAATAAAAATACACCAGTACCAATAACTCAATCACACAATCCTTCACAACTTGCCCTCTTGCCTCCAATTTTTTCCCACAACGTACTAGGTTTCTCATGTTATCTGTTCGATCGTAGAAGAATACACTAATTCAACCACTCAATCCTTCACAACTTGCCCTCTTGCCTCCAAATTTTTCCCACAAAGTGCTCAGTTCCTCGCATTGTATGTTCGATCGTAGAAGAATACACTAAATCAACCACACAATCCTTCATTTGCCTCTTGCCTCTAAATGTCTCCCACAGAGTACTAGGTTCCACATATTGTCTATTCGATCGTAGAAGAACACACTAATTCTACCACACAATCCTTCACAACTTGCCCTCTTGCCTCCAAATTTTTCCCACAAAGTGCTCAGTTCCTCGCATTGTATGTTCAATCGTAGAAGAATACACTAAATCAACCACACAATCCTTCATTTGCCTCTTGCCTCCAAATGTCTCCCACAGAGTACTAGGTTCCACATATTGTCTATTCGATCGTAGAAGAACACACTAATTCAACCACACAATCCTACACAACTTGCCCTCTTGCCTCCAAATCTCTCCCACAAAGTACTAGGTTCCTCGCGTTGTCTGTTCGATAGTAGAAGAATACACCAGTACCAATAATTCAACCACACAATCCTTCACAACTTGCCCTCTTGCCTCCAAATTTCTCCCACAAAGTACTCGGTTCCTCGCGTTGTCTGTTCGATCGTAGAAGAATGAGGGTGGCCGCAAACGGGGGAGGAGGGGGTGAGAACGCGACGGAGGATGCACTTGGCACGAATTGGTTCTCTCTCCTCGGTCTTAATTGCAGTTGCGCCCGGGCTATCGTCGAATTTGCCCGTTAATGCCGATAATGGCCACGAGGAAGTTGCGGCAAGTGAATGCTCGCGACCAGGGCGCGTCTTATCGCCGTCCCTGGCGCGCAACGTTGTAAACGCCGCGAGATAACGGCCGATCCGAATAATTATTTTCAGGAGAAGCCCCGTTTAAACCGTCCCCTCGCCCCCTCAGAAGTTTCTGGTCCCTCTATCTGTCTCTGAACTCCCGGCAACTTCGACGCTGCTGAACTTTTAATTGGCGAACAACTCATTGTTTAATCCGCGCGAATCGTGTTAATATCTCGTTACGTTAAAATTGCGCTACCCGTTCCCCCGGAACTTCTGTCTTTCGCTGTATCGTTGCTGTTGTTGGAGGCTTCCGGGTGTGAACGGAGATTTAAGCGTCCAGTTTTATTTGTCGTTGTAAAAAAGTTTCCATCGCGAACAAACGGAAACCATTAAAGCGTGTATGCAAAGCTTAAGCTTTGATTGCGCATTTCTAGTAATCAGTTACGGTAACGGGCAAAAGTTAAAGACGAGAGGACAATGTATGGCATAGTTTTATGGTTTGCAAATTACGTCTATATATTCATTTCGATTGTAATTATGGTAGAACACTATTTATTCATTTGCATAGAATCCAAATTTTATTTACACTGATATTTCATAATAATTAATTTATTTATTTTCTTTGATTCATTAGCATAAAATACAAATTTTATTTATACTGATATTTCATAATAATTTATTTATTTATTTTCTTTGATTGATTAGCATAAAATGTAAATTTTATTTATACTGTTATTTCTTATTAATTAATTTATTTATTTTCTTTGATTCATTAGCATAGAATACAAATTTTATTTATGCTGTTGTTTCTTATTAATTAATTTATTTATTTAACTTTGACCCTTTGGACTTTTGTTCGCTGCTGCATATATTAAATACGCAACATGTCGGAAATTTTGAACAGCAACAAGGCAATAGTGATCATTCTACTCGTTTCACCCGTCCACACTGTTCCCCCCCTTTAGTTTTTCTACTAGTTCAGCGTCGAAAAAAAAAGACCCGTTTAACCATCGACAGATAAACGCGAACACTTTTTGCATCGATCGTTAAGCCGCCACTCGATACCCATCCACTTCGTTTCAGCGGCTCCCGATCCAACCTAGCTTTTTCCCAACCAGCCCAGCAGCTCATCGGAAATTTCGTGTTTCACCCCCCCCCCCCACACAAGAAAGAAAGAGGGTAGGGGAAGCGGACTGAAAATCGGCTCTGGTCACACGTTCCCAGCGTGCACAATACTATCACAGTGCCATTGGTTGATCTTCATTATCGATGGAAAAATATTTATAATAATAGAAATGAAATTTATTTTTATAATTTACTGCTTAGTAAAAATTTGTAACCGAGTACTTTATATTTTAGCATAAATTTATGAATAAAAAATTATTATATAAATTTTATCGATACAGTGACAATAATCGTACAAATGTCATTATCGATGGAAAAATATTTATAAATAATAGAAATGAAATTTATTTTTATAAATTTAATGCTTAGTAAAAATTTTGTAACTGGGTACATTATATTCTTAGCACTAAATTTATAAATAAAAAATTTATTATATTAATTTTATCGATACAGTGACAATAATCGTACAAATGTCATTATTGATTGAAAAATATTTATAAATAATAGAAATGAAATTTATTTTTATAAATTTAGTGCTTAGTAAAAAAGTTGTAACCGAGTACTTTATATTTTTAACACTAAATTTATGAGTAATAAATTTATTAGTTTAATTTTATCGATACAGTGACAATAATCGTACAGATGTCATTATCAATGGAAAAATATTTACAAATAATAGAAATGAAATTTATTTTTATAAATTTAGTGCTTAGAAAAAAATTTGTAATGGAGTACACGGCCGCGTTTACACGGGACACGTTATTTCGCCGACAAAACCGCTCGCGAGCTCATTGACATTCTGCCAGCGGCACCGAATCGTGCCGTTTGCTAGCGCCGTGTGCTCTCCTCCCGCGGCGTGTATCGGCCATCGTATTGTGCCGACTCAATTAACGACGCCATAAATGATTCATACCGATATATATATATATGTTACACGGAACGGAAATCACGGCAGCGGAATTGCCACGCACGCCACCACCCTCCCCAACAAATTGGCTGGGAAAGTCGCGGTTAATGAGGCACTGCTATGGTGAGATCATGGAGGCTGCGTCGATTTCATGTGAATCGACGTGTTTTGAGGACTATTAATCCTAAGCACTACGTGCGTTTCTTCTCTTCATACGCAACAGTCTCTTTTTGAGACAATTCTGATTTTTTCGTCGAAAATACGTCTTTACCATTGTTCAGCTTTACGTTCTCAACGTAATATTCTTCCATGTGTTTAACTATAAAAATAGGTTGATGAATAACTTAATGACAAAGCATTTCAAATGTAATCGTATCAAGTACCCAACGTCTTCGAAGCGGAACCAACGGAACGCTAAGGATTAACTCTTTAAGCGTTACAGACGCATATATCCGTTGATAAATCATTGAACACTTGAGAATTGTACGTTAGGGTTACAGAATTAAGTTCACAAGTTACCATTCACTGATTACTTGGGTTATTTTGTATTTTCATTTTATTGGGATATCGACGGGACATCCCTTCGTCATGGAAATGGGAATAAGGAATTGCAGAGAGTAAATAGTGATATGAACTAGGTACTAAGAACTACAGACATTAGTATTAAAATTACCACTAAGTGTGACTAGGCTAACATGTGCATTATATATAAACAGGAAAGAAAAATTTTTTATAGAAAAGACTAAATTGTAGTCTATTTTTGTTTAAAAGTGGCAAGCGCCCAGTAATTTGTGGACGGAAGTGTATATATGTATATATGTCACTGTAAATGTGATTAATCCGGTGATTATGTATAATTGCTGGTTATTATATATAATCACCACTTTGCGCTGTATTCTATTGCCTCAATCGGTCAAAACATATCAGAGAGAACTGGTTTCTGTAAATTTAAACATTTCTTTGAACTTGTGTCGCTTTAATCGTGTGTTATGCAGAATTGGTCGCTCTAATTGTGAATAAAATAAGAAATGTACCTGAAAAACATAAATGAAAACTGGAAAGGAGAAATATATAGAAACAATACAGCTGAAAATTTATGTCACATTATATTACGTTTCACCTATTACCGTGAACAAAAATTTTGCGCGTCACCCGCCTCCACATTAACTCTCGGAACTTAGCTTGAAGCTCATTTTGAAGCCGTGTCATTTTTACCGCGCCCTTCTGTACGCCTAATAAAGCCATTAAAAAAATTACGCCACCAGCGAAGAATGAAAAAGTTGCGGCCCATAATATTCTTTTATGCGTTGCAAAAGGGTGGCCGTCGTAGAAATTCAAATTTCCGAAATAAGCTCCGGGGGGAGAAAAATCATATTTCACGTATATTCACTGTATAACCCTCGTAATACCTTGTAACAGAGAAAATTTCGACCTGCGTTTTATATGAATCGATACAACCGCCCTTCCTTCCTGCCCCTTCCAACTCCTCCGCGGCGTCCCCTTCACCGTCAGGTCTCGTTTCCACGAACAAAGAGCCCCCCCCCCCCCAAGATGTAACCATTCGAAGGCGGCGGGCGTCCCGCGTGTTGCACGTGTGTGCAGCGACAGCCGAAAACCCGGGCTCCGTCCATTGGCATTCACCGGACCACGGCGAATTTCATTTATATGCTAAGTCGAAGCCACGCGGCGGTCCTTGTTTCCACCTTGAGATCCCGAGAAAACGTGTCGACCCCGTCCCACCGCCGTTTCCGGGGTCCCGTCGACGTCAGGAGCAAGTTCGTAGCAATAATTGATCCGCCCCTGTCTCGGCCCTGTCTGTCAGGAACAGTGAATCGCTCGAACCGATTGAACGGGGCTGAATTTGGTCACCGTAGAACCGCGAACTTCGACACAAAAGACTAATTAAAAGCATTGTGCTCCGGTACCAGGGTAGCATTAGACGTTGACGTCACTAGATTTCCATAGGGATTTTCTGTTTCAGTTTGTTGACCCTTTAACCGCCATCTAACCTATATCTGGTGATAGGGAAACTTCTGTTGATGGATAATGTGTTTAACTAGCAATGATTTCGATGATTATAAATGTATGTATTCAAGGAAAAACGTAAAATCCACTTTTTACAGGGTAATCTGCCAAATGTGTATTTCAAGTAAAATTATTAATAGTTAATTTTGCTCTTCGTTTGGATTATACGTTAAATATGCTTAACATTCGATATATTGATTATTTCGGTACGTGTAGTAAGCATTACCGTTGTATTTCATTATACCGATAGAAAAATTCCCTAGATGGTATTTATAGCGCGGGAAATTCAAACAGTGATACACACCATTCACCGTGTAGCGATATACCAACAATAATTTCACAGTTTCAATAGTCATTTAATCTTTCCCAACTTCATTTCATATCATTTTACATGTATAAACCGCAAGTTGTATTTCAGTGTCCCAAAATTTTCCTTAACATACCGCACAAGTATAGGGATCCCCCGATAGCATCTCCGGCGCGGGAAATTTGAATTCCCTCGCGGAGCTGCGGTTGGACCGTTGGCCGGCTTAATCGCGACGTAATTAACGCAGTGTGATAATTAAGCGGCCACGGAAACAGCCGCGAGAGGACGTCGTTATAGCGTCGAGACGCCCAAGCTGCATCTCTCTCTCTCTCTCTCTCTCTCGTCCTCCCTCTAGCCTTCTCTCATTTACTCAGTTACTTACTCCTATATACACATGCATACAGGCACTCTCATTCTCCTCCCCCTCCTCTCTCTCTCTCACTCACTTACACATAAACATACGCATACGCATACATTCTCTCTCTACCTCTCTCTCGCTCTGTCTCGCTTTCTCTCTCTCTTCCTTCATCCTTCCCTTTCTCCATCTCTCTCCATCCCTCCCTTACTCTCTCTTTCTTCCCCTCTCACTCTATCTTTCTTTATACATATATCTCTCTCCCTCTCTCCCTCTATATATATATCTTTCTCCCTCTCTCCCCCTCTCTCTATATCTTTCTCTCTCTCTCTCTCTATATATATATATTTCTCTTCCTTTCTCTATATATATCTTTCTCTCCCCCCCTCTCCCTCTGTCTCCCTTTCTCTCTATCTCTCCCTCTCTCTCACTCTGTCTCCCTTTCTCTCTCTCTCCCGCTCTCTCTGTCTTTCTCTCACTCACTCATTCACTCACTCCCTCGTACACACACCTGTATATACGCACGCACACTCTTTGCCCCTGCCTCCACTCTCTCTCCTCTCTCCTCTCACTCACTTGCTCTCTAGCACTCCCTTAAGCGCGATAATTCGTCCTGACGCAGTCGTCGTCGTCCTTAGAGCAGGCGTCGTCCCTCCTCTGCGACGGCGCCCTCGTATAACGAACGAACGTCGACCAGGCACGGCTCGTTAGTGGACCGGGCCGTTAATTGAGAGTTAAATTTCTGTTCTTCGCGGGCTTTGTCCGCGGCGTAGGAACGCGTGACACGCGGAACGCTCGCGAGGAAGAGGCCCCGCCCGTGAAACGAGCCGCGTTGCGTTAATTAAAATGATTACGCGACTTCGTTCGCCCGTTTGCCGCCAACTGTTTTCAACTGTTAGTTCATTATGGTTGCTTTCGTTAATTATTCAACTCGAAAAGCGTTCTAACGACGGTACACTACGGGATCATAAACTAAATCATATTCGTTCCGCTCCAAGGCTTCGCTCAATAAAGTAACGGACCATAATTGATACGCTTTACGTTTTCTCTTTTCGCAAGCGAAGAATCTATAAATTTAATTATGACGTAGAATATCTCTAGTCTGTCTGTCCGAGTGTCCATTGATATTTTATGGAATTCATGAAACAGGAAACTGAATTCCCTTGTGCAGCCCGACCGAAGATGGATTCTCTTATCTTCTCACATTTCTACCAATTGGTCTGTTTTACGAGCTCGCAGTCGCATTAACATTTATTCTTCTTAATTAATTTTTTATTCTGGGTACTAGGAATATTTCACCGAGGAACTTAGTCATTTCAGTACTGGAACATAATGTCCGAAATTATCGCAGAAACACATTAACTGCTTTAAGCTGATTTTAATCATAATAATAATAATAATAATATTTATTTGTTATTAACCAGAAAAATAAGTCAAAGAATTTTAGTTAGATACCAACGTAACTGTTAAATGTACCTATTTTCGGAACAATCGTTTCCCACAGCTCTTCCTTTCGGTTGAAACGAAAGAAAATTGCGCGGTGATAATACAACGGGTGTTCTCTAAAACGAAACGCGGAACGCGAAACGATCGAGGCCAGTTTATCATGTGGGACACGTGTCACGTCGTAAACTTTCCTCCTTCCACGCTCCCCGGCTCTGCTCATCTTTGCGAAGCACTCGGGGAGGATAGGTGCGAGAAAAGAAAGTTCTCTCGCTGGCGCGAGCAACGTGTCGACGCGTGTTATGCGAGCGGATCCCTCCAGGGGTCGGCGTAACGTCTCCCCAGACGCCTCGACGACCAACTGCAACTGGATGAACGAGGAGGGATCGACCAAGTTTCGCAAATTCTGGCCATCCAAAACGTAGAATCGCCCGTCCTCCAGGCGGCCATTTTACAGTGACGTATCTCACGAAAATTGGAAACCTATGCCATTTTTGTACCATACGCTCACAAATAAGTTCCCGTGCAGACTGTAAAACTACAGCGGCGGACAAAAGTTTAAGACCAAAGGGTCGATGAAAATAAATTAATTAATTAGTAAGGAATAACGGTATAAATAAAATTTGTGTTCTATGCTAATCAGTTATTAGTGTTCTACCATAATGACAATAAAAATTAATAGATAAACAATTTTCATGAACCATAAAATTATATTTTATATCTTCCCCTCGTGTTATACTTTTGTCCGCTACTGTATTTTCTCTTCTTTATTTATGCACTAACAGAATACTTATGCGACCGACTGTACTTCCTGACGTTTTACAAATTTGAACAAAATTCGAACCACGCCAGAAAAAAAAATCTTGCAGAAGTACAAAAATTTCGCCATTGTCTCACCTTTAAACTTTTGTCCGATACTGTATTTTTTCTTTTTTATTTATGCACTACACAGAATACTTATGCGGCCGACTGTACTTCCTTACGTTTTACAAATTTGAACAAAATTCGAACCACGCCCGAAAAAAAAATCTTGCAGAAGTACAAAAATTTCGCCATTGTCTCACCTTTAAACTTTTGTCCGATACTGTATTTTTTCTTTTTTATTTATGCACTACTCAGAATACTTATGCGACCGACTGTACTTCCTGACGTTTTACAAATTTGAACAAAATTCGAACCACGCCCGAAAAAAAAATCTTGCAGAAGCACAAAAATTTCACCATTGTCTCACCGTCAAACAGGTCGAAAGAGCTTGCAAAAGCTGTTGCCAACGTTCGAAGACAAAAGTCACTGGTGCGCGAGCCTCGTCGTAAAGTCTCGTGATCCGCGCGATGTCCGCTCGAACGGAGGGGCGTTCCAACGGGTACCCCATAGAAAATTAACCAGTCCGCCTGCTTTGCAACGTTCCACGTGGACGAGAAACCGTTCCCGAAACGCGATCCCCGCGAAAGGGATGCTCTCCCGGTGAGAACGCGAGCGAAACACGAAAGAACGCGTTCGAAAAAACGGTATAAAAGGAAGTTAGAGCTGGGTATAAACTCGCGGCGTATGGGGGAGAGGAAGCGTAAAGTTTACGAGAGAATTTCACGATTTCGAAGAGGCGCACAGAACTCGCCAGGGGCTCGAAATTTTCTGGTGTATGTAAAAAGTTTGCGTAACTCGTTCTTTGGAAAGCGTATGTTAACCTTTTCACGACTAAGGGAAACATTTCTCCCCTTTTTAAAATCGGTGATTGTCGCATTTAATTGTAACCTTATCTGCATTTTTTATACGAAATGTTAAAACTGTCACTCAGAGTCTTTTTTTATTAGAAAGTTCTTGTAGTCGCTCAAAGGTATTATTAAACGGTAAGAAATTTAATACAGTCATACCTAATACTCATTGTAACAGCTAAAAGTGTGATTTTAAAAGTGGTGTAAGTCATGAAACCGAAAATATTGAAGTTGTCATTTGTTTCGAGTTAGGATCATCTATTTTTTCATGGGTAGCCATGAAATAAGTACCGAAATATCGGCGGACGAGGGTTAACATTAGATTTACAGACATTTTTTGTGCATCTATTTCTAATATACATATACCAAGAAATAGGTATAAAAAATTTTAAACTCCAAAGTTGAAAGGGAAATGGATTAGGGGTATATTCGTATTAATCCATCGAAATAAAAGTCAACAAAAATTATTCGGGATAATAATAATTGCTTTAGCAAATTTTGATCATGACGTCTGAAACCGGTCAAACTGAACCTAATAACCTAGTGTTAAAGTAATGTAAACCTACTGTAAGTAGTGTAAACCTAGTGTTAAAAGAAGTTGAATCTGATCGACGTGGCTGAAGAAGGGTAAGCAGTACGAAGGAACAAGCCACGACTTCCGGCTGAGACACATAGTCGTCGATCGTCTGGCGGAAGGGCTACCACTGGAGGGGGTGATGGGGGGTGGAAAATAAAGTGGCGACTGAAAGCCCGGTGGAAGGGAAGAGTTTCAACCGCAAGTAAATGCATACAGACAGCACAGGTTGATAGTAGGTGACCTGAGGGGGGTGGAGGAGTTGATCGAGGGCCAACGAACCCTTCTTACCCTTTGACCCTTTCGTACACCCCCTCTAGGGGAGCCGCCGCCGGGAGGATCCTCTCGACCGGAAGTGCTTTGCAATGCAAGTCGCTGCCACGAGTGCGCCGAAGTCTTTGTAGCAAGGTGCACCGCGATGCTTGCAACCAAGTGCATCGGGGAATCGATCGTCGGGGCGAAAATCGAGAGAGAAAGAGAGAGAGAGAGAGAACAGCTGCGCGACAACCACGCAAAACGCCTTTCATCCTTCCGCGTTTAAATAGAGTCGCGTCATATAAATTCGCCTTTAAACGCGACCACGATTACTTGCAACGATGTCTGACTTTGGAATGAACTATACAGGGTGTTCTAAACTGGGAGAAAATTGAAGGGATAACTCTATGCAACATTCTAAGACGAAAATCAAGAGTAACAATATTGCGTTTAACGCTTTGTTTATTAGTTATAGGCAATTAAAAGAACGGGCTACTTTACGCCTGAGAGCAGGCAAAAGGGCAACACGTTAAATAGCCCGTTTTTTAAATTGCTTATAACTAATAATCAAAGCGTCAAACGCAATATTGTTACTCTTGATTTTCGTCTTAGAATGTCGCATAGAGTTGCCACTTTAATTTTCACTTTGCTCTTTTAAAGTACAATTTTTAATAAATTCAATTCCAGTTCAAGACTAACTAATAACAAAAATAAATAGAATCAATGGGAGAGGAATGAATGGAAGATCTCCTCATTCGGTTTGTTAAGTGTTAAGTCGAAAAGTTGTTTATACGTTACTGTTAAACCATTTTAAATGTATCTAAGAGCTTTACTTTGTTACACCTACGCCTGAACCCTACCATATCTCTAAAATAAAATAAATTCCTATATTTATTTATTAGTTTCCAGTTTTACGGATGCTTTCAACACCACAACTAGGAAAGAGGTGTCTTTTGGCGAAGGTTCATCGAAGGTCGCGAGACGTTAACGCCAGTTTCCGGGTTAATAAATCGCCTCGCTTCCCCGGTTCAAATTAAATCGCGACACCCCGCGTCTAGCTCTGTGTACGTGCAAATTATTCGAGGCGACGTTCCGCACAGCCGATTCGCGAGCTTCGGTATTCGGAATGAAGGGCCCTCACGGACAATTCGCGAAGGTCTGAGTGGAGGAATCGAGTGGACGCGCGGGCGGTGGTTGGAAAAAACTATGAATAAATATATTCGAGCCTCGTCCAATTTTTTCCCTCCTCGACTCCTTCGAAGGAAAAAAGAGACAGGAGACCGCGTTCGAGTGGACCCTCGACAAGGTGGCACGAACCTTGTTTCTTTTTTCTGCTTACGAACTCGTGTCCTGTTCATCCCACGGGAATCGTAACGCTCTCTTGCAACCAGCGTCGTCATTCCTCTTCGTCCCTTCGACTTCGGTTTCCGGTGATTCCGGTTTCCTGGCTGGCTGCAAGAAAATCGGGACACCGAAAGGGAACCGATGTCGTGAATTCTAAAGCAACATGAATCTCCTTTTTGACGTAGATTGTTTCACGATAACCTGGAGATTGATCTGCGAAATACATCGATAGAGACGACGAATATGTCTGTTATTTGACAATAATTATTAGCAAAAGTGGTGACACGAGTAACTGAATCAGTAAAGCTAAAACGAGATCTAAAGGAAATGGGCCTGAAGAAAATATCCGAAAGCTTAACAATTCTTTCTGGCAATATAAAAATTAATATTACCTAGAAGATATGAACATTTACTTAAATTTCAAAAAGAAACATTAAATCATATATCACAGTGTTCCGACGAAATTAAATTGAAAACCAGCAAAATGAACTCTTTCTCTGAAAATATATCACAGCGTGAATGAAAGTGCCGTTCACCTTTCCCCTCCTTCTTTTTGGCTGGTTTCAAGATAAACGAACGAGTTAGCCAGTAGAAGATTCGGTTAATAGTGACATATGGCTGGAGCACGACCCAGTCAGAGCTGGCTGAAAATTTCTCGTTGCTCAAGAAATATTAATCAAACGATCGATGCGGCCCGATGGAAATGTAGGTCGGCAACAGGCGTCGTGGATATTTTTACTCGTCGAACGGCTAACGAACCTACGCGAGCGCAAGTGCCAAACGATTCGGAAACATTCCGCTCCTTGACACGCGATAAACGATGTTAAACGATTTACGTGTCATCCGTTGTTCGCACTCGTCGCCAGTCCCTCCGTTTCTCATCTCTCTCTCTCTCTCCCCCTCTCTTTCAATCTCTCTCTATGCGTCTCTTTCCCTCCATTGGCCAGCGTGATAACGAAATTTTAGAAAATCCAACGGACCGGGCCGCTTTGAGCCGCGATAACTTCCGGTTCAGCAGTTTCATTGCTCACGCAAGTCTGCGCTTAGCTCCCGGATTTAATTTATCGTCTTCGTTGGAGCGGCACTCGGAATCATGTTCCCCTCCGCCCTTCATCCCATATAATTTCTCTTGCCATCATTATGGACGTGCACCACGTTCGTTCTCTCCCTCGAAATATGGAGGCCTCTGTTCGACGTTTTCCGTAGCCGTGAGGTGCACACAGTCGGGTATAAAAGTTTAACACATCCCCAACAATATTCAAATTATTCAGGAATATATTTTCTGTTATATTAAACTCATTTTTTAGTATGTTATTCTACATGCAAAAATAAATCGAAAATGTGAAATAAAATTTTTTCATACGACTCTTTGGTTTCCTAAAAATTGTGCTTCAAAGTTCAATGCATATGGCCTGACTAATTTCGAGTCATACTACTTGTATTTGCAATATTCCTTAGTTCTTGCTGTAAAATGAGACAAATTCTACATATTTCAAGTTGTTTTACTTAATTATGCACCAGATATTAGATCACATGCTGCAGAATGATATTCGCAAAGTAAAAATGACAAAATCCAGGTATATTTCACAAATTTTCAAAATCGTTTATCTCGAAAACGAAGTATCGTACGAAAAAATATCATTACACACTTTCGACTTATTTTTGCGTGTAGAATAACTTCCTGCCTATAATCACCTCATACTAATTGCCGCAGTCTGCTAATATTATCCTTCATTCGGATTGCTTGCCTTTTTTAACGTTTTCATTCGAAAGAACCTGTCTTATCGGAAACATCCGAGTATAACTCTGCAACGTAACCGTAAAATCCCCGGGTACAAATAGAAATCCGACGGGCGGGCATTAAATCGACCTTGAAACGACCTCAACCTGCCCGTAATGTCGGTCGTAAAACGTCGTTGTCCAGGTCTCCTAGGGGTGTATAATGTTCGCTGAAGTGATTTCACGCGGTGACCACAGGGGGAAGGTGGGGATTTCGGCGGCGCGGGACCGCGAAACTTGTAACTAAAGGGGTGAACTTGCTACCAAAGGCGTCGATAATCCTACGGGGTGATTAGAAATTCTGTCGCAAGTGGGAGCGCGGGGGGGGAGCGGGACGAAGACTCCTCGAGGGTATCGGGCATCCTTATTGAGTTTACCGCGAGTTCCCGCGTCGTGTCGGGTAATTAACTTGCGCAGTTGGGAATTATGAGAGACGCACGGGCGTTCGGTACACGCGATACGTCGGCGTCGGGTGTGATACACAGTTTGCAAGCCGTCCATCATCTGTCCGATGTGCCTCCGTCCTCCCACCGCATTTCAGTCAGTTTCGAATCGAAAGTTTCAGCCCTGCCGCGAAATTGTTTCGCGAAACAGCGACGAGAAACTATCTTTTCATCCTGTGTCTTGTTTTGTAACAATCAGTTACTCGTGTAATCCAGTTTCGACCTGGTAAAACCTTCCTACATTGCATTTTGTTTATTGTTATAGCTGTTTAAATGGTATAGCTATGCAGTCTGACGTAGCTAGTGGAAGCTATGTTAAAAGTTTACGACCAAAATAAATTAATTAATAAGAAATAACAGTATAAATAAAATTTGTATCATATGCTAATCAATAAATAATGACGAGAAAAATAAGTATACGAATAATATTTGCATGTAATAAAATAAAACTATGTTTTATATTGTACAGTCGTCTTAAACTTTTGTCTGCTACTGTAGCAATACAAGCGAATGTAAGTTTATACAGCTGTGTAACCACTGTTATGGAACAGGGTTTTCAGTAGAATGTTTATTTGCTTAGAAATAGCTTCATTTAAATGAGATCGTAAAAATGAGGGTTTCAACGCAATATCGTAAAATTGTATCAACCTGTTTGTAAACGGAAACCACCTATTGATTTTAGAGGTACCTTAATTTCACTGTTCCAAAGCGAAGTATCTTCTTTAATGTTTACCTTCTTGAGCCCCGCGTTCGGATGTACGCCCCTCCGTCTGAATTACATTGCTCCGCCCTTAACTGACCTATCAACCCTTTCTATCGTCCCACAACTAATTTCTTGGCTTGTCTAAAGCTTTTCAACCTAACGCGTCCCTCCCGGCAAATTTTGCCCTCCAAAAATCCGTTCTCCAACCCCTCCAATCCAAAACGTGGTCCCAGACTCGTTGTCACTTTCGCAGTCGCTGTATTTGTCTTAGCTGGCGGACAGCAAAGTCCCTGAATAAACGAACGTCTTAAAGGGAATGGTTACCAATTACCAAACTCAGAATCAAGGTTGGAACGAAAGGGGTGGCGACGAATAAATCTGTTGCAGGGAGATGATAAAAATAAGAATTTGATCAAATCCTTATCCTCATCATTTTGCTGCGACAAATCCATAAAATCCCCCAACTCCTCCCCCCCTCCTGTAGTTTACGACGATATGCAACGATATGTAAAACATAGTTTTATACTATACAAATGTTGTTCATATACTAATTTTAATCGTCATTGTAGTAAAACATTATTTATCGTACTATTTCTTAGTAATTACTCAGTTTATTTTCTTCGACCCTTTGGTCTTAAACTTTTGTCCGCTACTGTAGGTACCCCCCGATACTATCTGCAATTATGCTTGCGAAACGTGCTGCCTACCTACCTATTTTACGCGCGCGTTACGTTACACTCTCATCTTCCCCTCCCCCGCCATTAAACTCCTCTGTTTCGCGCGGGAAAAGAAAAATGTTGCCAATAAAAACCACCCCCTCCCCCAACCCTCCACTCTATATATCCCGCGCTATACACCAACGAGGACGGCCGTTTCGCATGCAATAACCTTTCTCCCGGTATCGCCCGCTCAATTTCGTTCGACTCAATAACGAAGCGACTCCATCGAGCAACAATTGCAGCCGCAGAAACGGCGAGCAACGATGGAGCACCGAGTGAACGGGGGAGGGGGGGAGAGGGAAGAGGAGACAGAACAACGTTCTCCGTACAACGTTCGAGTTGGCTCCGAAAAAGAGAGAAGCAAAAGCACCATCGATATTTCTCCCCCGGACATATTGTTTCGGCAACAATGTCGGTGTCCCGTCGCCGATACGACGAGACGCTGGATTGGCCGTCGACGGTCGTCCCTTTATCGGCGGTAATTTTTACAACGGCCAGACAATAACAATTCTCTCCGACAGGAGAAAAGAGCGTATAGTTGGCGGCGAGGCGGGTGGGTTGGAAGGAACAAACCTATTCCTTGGCTAGAAGAGGCCGCTCGGTGTCTCTCGGGGGACGAATGGAGAGTTGGCCTCTGCGTTATTATCAGTTCGTCATCTTTGTCTCGATCGTTGCCAACGACCACCCCCCTGCTCCACCCTTTGTCGTTCCCTCGTCGTTCTTTTCAGCCGCGTTCCACGAGGGGTGAAACAACCCCTCGTTTCAAGGCTGGGGAGAACCCTCGGAGGAGGACGACGAGGCGACGGCACTTTGGTCACGTGGACGGGGAATGCAGCTGGCCCGGAGAATATATGTGTGTGTGTATATATATATATATCAGGCATTGGGAGAATGCACTCGGTAATGCCGGGGGCCAGTGTACTCTATTGATTGGGCTGCGGTATTCTCTGTCGAATTCTGTGCCCCGTAATCTCCGACCGCGTTGCACGCACACGTGCGCCACTCTCTGCTCGACAGGGATCTGTTAATTTAATAAATCGGAGGTGCATGCACGGCTAGGGGGAGTAGGGAAGGGGCAGGGAGGCGGAGGACCGTTCTGCTTTCGATTGTTCCGCAATCTGGCCAATATTTGAACGGGGAGAACGATGGGCGAAATTATTCTGGTTTTTGTTGCCTGTTTCTGAGCGTAGGTGAGCGAGATGCAGACACTGAGGGAGATTATGGAAGAGGGTGTACTTTGTTGTTCAGGAGTTTGGGAGGTCGATGAACTTTAAGTAGATGTGTGGATTGTCGGAAACGTTCTACGGTGTTGGGTTGTACAACTGTGTAACTTCAGTTGATGTATTGTATTGACTATATTAAGTGGATTGTGTTAGCTATATTAGTTATATCAACTATATCAGCTATATTAGTTATATCAACTATATCAGCTATATTAGTTATATCAACTATATCAGCTATTAAGTTATATCAACTATTTCAGCTATTAAGTTATATCAACTATATAAGTTGTCATGTTATATCAGTTATTAGGTTATATCAGAAGTTATTGTTATATTAGCTATATTAATTATATTATGTTTGTTATCGAAATTTATCAGATTATATTGCTATAAAAAGTGTGCTAGCTAACAGATCCATGTAAGTAATGTCAATATCATCAAGACTTTTAACAAACCTTCTCATAAATGAATCAAAAATTGAACTTTACAGTGAAATTGAACAGCATCGTACTCTCTAGTTATTCCTCATTATTGAAAAACATTCCTGATATAATCCCAATTTCCGTCATCTATCGCTGCATCATATTTTAATAAAGTTGTACAATATTTGTGTTCAAACAATTGCACACGTGCCAAGGGAATTTGTTTTTATTTGAACAACGATACTCCAAACTTTTTGCCGGCTGTGTAAATAACATTTTCGAAGAATTCTGTTGTACCACGGATTTTTCGACACGAAATCGCCCGCTGCATCGATGTGCCCGTTGTTTGCGCGCTCTTTTTATTGTTTCGCTCGGAAAAATATTTAATCCCCCTCCTTCTTCAGTAACAGATTCGATGGCTGGACGTGATGAATAAATAACTTGTACGCGGATATTTCTATCCCATTTTCCCCTCCCTCCCTCCCACCCCCTCTCTATCACTCCCTCACCCGATACCCAGTTATTTCCCAGAAATATCCATGTTCATTCGTTCACGCTGCATACCAAACGAACGCGAAAACATGTCCCTCTAAAAGAATTGTTTTCCCAATTCCCCGATCATCGATTCGCATGACTAAACGAGAAACATTGCCGCCCATCCCTTCGATCGGTGCGTCATCTCGTTCGAAGCTTCCGCTGCACCCAGGAAAACAGCGTAGTTTTACTTCCTTTCACCCTCATAGGGCCCCATAGAGCTCCATCAACGGGTAGTCTCGTTCCTTGTGTAAACAAGTCGTTTCTGCTGTCGGCAACTTCCATCTTATCTACTCAATTAGACAAACTACTCCTTCTCGTCGGCAAACACAGCCTCGTGCATTGTTCCAAGCTCGTTCCCGGGCCAGTTCCTCGAGCTCTGTGTATATGTGTGTGTGTGTGTACGTGTACGTGCGTACGCGCGCGTTTCAGGGGAAACTTTCGAATCTACTTTGCCGACTACCCTGCCCTCCCCTCGAGGCAGCTCGCGTTTATTAAGAGCGGGGTGAAAAGTTCCGCGAAAGCAGGGGGAGGGCCGCGAGATCGCTGTTTCCGCTCCGTGATGGCGATGCTGAGCTTGCACGTTTCAAGAATTCGAAAGTCACTTTTCTTCCTGCGCTGCGTTGTCTCAATTTATTTCGTAATTTTCAGTGATAATTTTATGTCGGCCGCAATTCGTTTCAAGCTCGTTCCTCATACAATAATAATCTGATAATTGATTACTGAAACGTATTACTGTTGTGTTCTGGGACACATGATAATAATACGATATTTATCGAACTCAATTCTATGTTGTATTATTGGTATAATAACAGTTCGGCGAGTTGATATTAAATTGCACTTAATAATCCATTATTAATTCTGTTTCGTATAATAATTCTGCGATGCATTGGACACGATAATCGGTTTTCAGTGTGACCGAGGATTAAGATTAAAAAAAGAACAAGGGATTGCCTACGGCATTGAACGAGCCGCGAAGATTACACGATCTTCGATCATAGATTATGCCATCGAGAAACGGGCTGATCTAAAATTCGCGTGATCCTAACTAACGTCACCAACCCCGTTGTACGCAAAGCGCAATCGCTTTTGTGGAAGACAGACGGTTTCACGTTCTGCATAAAATTGCAACGAAAATTGCGCCACCCAAACGTGTTTCCGTCTGCTACAGTAGCGTCGCGTGCCCCGGTACAATTCGGTACCCTCATTTTCGGGGTTCATTTGAATACCCACAGTCCACGGTGACCTTAAATCCGTGGCTGTAACGAAAGTAGTAAAGGTCAGCCATATATCCGTCCTCGCGGACCCTGCCTGATTGCCGAGCGTTAGCGATGGTATGTTCCCGGCGACGAGGAGAACGGAGAACAGCCTAATTCGAGCGCCGTTTCGTGCTGCCCGCTTTGCATTCCTCCCCGCGCACGGAAATTCGTAGGAAAGCGGGGGAAAAAGAAGCGAGACGAAATGGTCTCCGCTGAAAAATACATCGCGATCCACCTACGGCGACCGCAAGGCGCCAGTAGCGCGGGCACGCGACGCTACGGTAGAATGACGTCATATGGCCGGCGCCGAATACCGCCGAGGCGGCACGAGCTAGGCCGAAATGTGCCGCCTGGCACCCGAGCGGCGCTCAGTCTGTCGTCGACCGCCGCAAGGTCGTGACGTGTTCGTCGCGCATCCCTCGGACAGTTCCATCCATTCGGTTACCCTCTCGCTTCGCTCACCACCACCCCCTCTCTCTCTTTCTCTCTGTCTCTCTTTGTGTGTTCTATATACATATCAAACGCATCCCCGCCTCGATGAATCGTTCGCGTGAAAATCGAACGGTCGCCGGTGTACTGGCTGTCCTGGCGACCTCATGCCGGTGAAACGAACGTTTCCAGTGCGTTCTGGAGAGGAGCCGTGAGTATAGAGAACACTCGGCGATACGACCACGGCACGGCACAAAAGGGGTCTCGCTGGCCGAATTAGGAGGTGGAGGAGGAGGAGGAGGAGGAGGAGAGTATTGATTGCACGCCTCTAAATGAATAACAATCCCGGCGCGGTGGAGGTCGAGCTCGTGCCGCGACTCCCGTTGCACGCTGATCTTCGTGGCAGCTGACTGTAAGTGGTTCCCCCGATGCCCGTTTTAAAGTTCGTTGCCCCCTGTATTCATATAGTGTGACGAGCCCCTCGCACACCCACCCCCTCCATCGACGTTCCCGCTTCCCGTCGTTCCTGGTGTTCGCCAACCCCCACCCTCTCCGCTTGTACGCGAACGGGTGTAAGCCGACGACGACGACGTCGAAGCGTCTGGAAACGAGTGGCGGGCGGTAATCGAAGTTTAAAGCCGCCGGAAGAAATATTGATTCGCTCCACTGCCGCGCGAAGCGAACCAACGACTCGCTCTCACTTCTGTGTGGATCCCCGACCGGGGCGAAGTTGCATCGACGCGTCCGTCAAGCAGGATCGAGTCGCTCTCTTTCTTTCGTTTGCCACACTGTACGTATTCTCCTGAAGGCTTTCTGCCGTTTGTGTGTTGTTTTCACCAGCGCACATCGTTGCTCGAACATGCGACCGTTGAGAATGCACTTTTTCGAGCTCACGGGGGGGTGGAGGGTTCGATCTACGGGATCGAGCAGCTGATCGAGGGGTGGTTGGATCGACGATCGATCGTAGGCTACAATGCATTCTCTGATGCACACGCTTCCTTGTTGGTGGCCTGCGTTTTGCTCAGCACCGCGTGAAATAAACCGGCTGGCGGAAAATAGTTATCGAACCCCTCCGCTGGCCCGCGACCGTTTTCACGCTGAAACTGTCTCTCTGTTTCATTTATTTATTCGTTTATTTGTTTATTTTGTTCGCTCGGTGTCGCTCGTTTGAGCGAAAACGTTTTCAGTCTCGCGCGAACGAGTTTTAGTGATTCGAGTCAATGCTTTGGTGAACGTGGACTGCAGGGATTGTGTTTGCAATTTTGCCAATGTAATCGTTGAGGGAAACTACTTATGTCAGAGGGTCGGGGGTGTAGGGAGAGGTACTTCAACCAAGAATATGAATCACCCGTGTATTCTAGTTTCAGCATTGGGGTGGGAGACACGAAATTTTCTAAATTGCTTCCATTCACTTAATACTATCCTATAAATCTTGCACATTCAAATTTTATCTCAAACGCCACTCCTCTGTCAGCTGATACTTATGAAGCCCTTTTTCTAGAGCACTCGAAAGAAACAACGGTTCTACTGGACCACATAAATAGCACTGCTGAACAACAGAATTAATAGCATTCACCTAATTTGGCTTCATGCAATTAATTCGCATTTTCAATGTTTAAAATTCCCGTTAAAAAGGCTTTCCCAGGATAGAGCTATCTTGAGCTATAACTATTTCGTTGTATTTCATTATATCAAATATATCGCTATATCGCGTTATATCCGACTATATCAAATGTTATATTCAGCTATATTCGTCTATATCAAATGTTATATTCAGCTATATTCGGCTATATCAAATGTTATATTCAGCTATATTCGGCTATATCAAATGTTATATTCAGCTATATTCGGCTATATCAAACATTACAAGATTAATACCGCTAAAATATCAAAGTCCACCCAAGATTAAAATAATTACACCCCACAGACGATTTCAAACTTCCACCAACAAGAAATATCGAACGAAAGGAACAATTCTTACCGATTCTCGCGGTATTCGAATAAATATATCATCAATTCCGTTACTTCTCCGTCATACCGTGTATACAAAGAGGGCGTCGCTGAAATTTCAAGGGGCAGTCGGTCGAGCCATCCTGCGCGCCAAGCGAACGGACTGAGGGGGTTGGGGGGAGGGATCTCGTCGATCCACGCTGTACTCCTCCGCTCGAACGTTAGGGGAGGTCGTCAAAGTTGCCTGGCGAGTACGCTACCGTTCGTCCAGAAGCTTGGCCGACCTGAAAAAGAGTCGTCCGGGTGGGAGGATTCTAGGGGCGGATAGAAAGGATAGGGGGCAAGCTAGAAGCGAAGAGGAGGTGGTCGATAAAAGCTACCCTCGCGTGGCTGCGTTATTACGTATAAAGCGGGGATTGCGCGCCCGATGACTGCACTCCGCTCCGCTTCTCGCGTGCACGCGCTTCGCTTCGCGCCGCTGAAGCCAGCGGGAGGGTGGGCCCACCACCACCTCCTCCTCCTCCTCGTCCACCCGTTCGATAACGACGATCGAACGATTAAAGCAGGCGGCGCGTAATCTGGCCGTGGCGTCGCGGCGAGGAAATTTCGCGCTGCGTCGTTGTTATGCGAATATCGATCGGCCGGTTAGCGAGAACCGCGCGATCCTCGTCGTTCCGCTTTTCCTTCGGCGCAACCTTTTATTAAAATTAAAATTAGGATGAAACTAGCTGTTGCCCACTGGTTTGCCTGCGCGCATGTACTTTTTGATTTCAGTTTCGACTATTTTCAAAAGACGTCCAATTTTGCAAGCCCCCGATTTTCATTTCAACCAGAAAGTTAGATACTAAGTTTTATCGCCGCTTGCTTCAAAATCGGTGGATATTCAAACAACACGTATTTCTTTATTTCTAACCGAAAAGTTGAATACCAGTTTTCGTAGTGTTGGCTTCAAAATCGGCGAACTTTCATACGAACTTTCATCCCTTATTTTACTCCATTGAGGGTTGATTTTTTTAAAACGTTAGAACTCGTATTTCTTTATTTCTAACCAAAATGGTAAATACCAGTTTTCATAATGCTTGCTTCGAAATCAGCGGATTTCAAACAACATTTCAACCCCTATTTAACCCCATTAGTATAAATGGAGAAATATTTATAGATCATCGAAATATTCGGATTTATCGCAATGCTACCTGAACAATGACATGGAATCAATCCTTTCCAAGGGGTAGTTAATTAACAGCTGAGTATGACGATCATTAAAGAC
This sequence comes from Tetrapedia diversipes, assembly GCA_033822845.1. Classification (NCBI taxonomy): domain Eukaryota; kingdom Metazoa; phylum Arthropoda; class Insecta; order Hymenoptera; family Apidae; genus Tetrapedia; species Tetrapedia diversipes. The sequence goes on from JAOPTO010001012.1 coordinate 100,671, forward strand.
AGGATGAACGATGTTACTGTGTATAACAATTCGGAGAATGTGTTACACGATCCATGGATTCGCTTCATGTGTTCACGGAACTGTATTCGTTGAATAGCTCTGGCATACTTGCCATAACTTTATTACGTTCTTGTATTTATAAATGTAACTCGGTTTAAACAGCCGTCGTGCTAACGGCTTTAACCCACCGGATATATTCTCCGCGGTGAGTTATTCGTGAAGTGGGTTAGATAAATTCTTCGTTATTTGCATTCCAAGCACGGATCACATCCGCACATCTTACCTGTCACATAATATATCATACTAGCTGTTACCCGTGTTTTTCTTTTTATAGTGCTAGTTTCAAACTCGGTGAATTTTCAAACAAACTTTCATCCCTTATTTTACCCTCTTGGAAATTAATTTTCCAAAAACGTTGAAACATGTATTTCTTTATTTGTAACAAAAAAGCTAAACACCAGTTTTCATAGTGCTTGCTTCAAAATCGGCACATTTTCCAACAAACTTTCATCCCTTATTTTACCCCCTTGGGAGTTGATTTTCCAAAAACGTTGAAACATGTATTTCATTATTTTTAACAACAAAACTAAACACCAGTTTTCATACTGCTTGCTTCAAAATCGGCACATTTTCCAACAAACTTTCATCCCTTATTTTACCCCCTTGGGAGTTGATTTTCCAAAAACGTTGAAACATGTATTTCATTATTTTTAACAACAAAACTAAACACCAGTTTTCATACTGCTTGCTTCAAAATCGGCACATTTTCCAACAAACTTTCATCCCTTATTTTACCCCCTTGGGAGTTGATTTTCTAAAAACGTTGAAACATGTGTTTCTTTATTTTTAACAAAAAAGCTAAACAACAGCTTTCATAGTGCTTGCTTCAAAGTTGGCGGATTTTCAAACAACCTTTCAACCCCTATTTAACCCCTTAGAGGTGGAATATAAAAAATCCTTCATTAGTGAGTGCCAAACGTCATAAAAGAAATTCATTGTCCAAATTTCATGTTTCTAGCTTCAGTTTAAGCTCTGCGACGATGAATCGATCAGCCAGTCAGCACATGTCTTTTTGTATGTATAAATATCACACCCTATACAATAAAACCACTGAATTACCCAACAAATTTATTCTCACCTAATCAAAAACGTCCTTCGCTGCTCTACAAAAGTCCTCTCATTCCTCCCTCATGAAGGTGACCCTCCTCTCGAACCGTGAATCCATTTCCAAAAGAAGATAGCCGAGAAATGACGTTGGATGCGAACAAAAAAAAAAAAAACAAGAAAAAAAGGAAACGAAAAAAAGATCCAATAAAGTTTTTTCAGACGGAAAGCCATCTCGCGAGGACACACTTAGCCAGGCCACTTCGCGGCGTTTCCGCTCCCGCGACAATCGTTAATTAAAGCCTGAACCTTCTCCAGAGCACTTGCACTTGCACTTGGGATCGGCTGGCGCCGATCTCCCTCCCTCCCCACCCAAGCAGTCGTGGAACGTTCAATGCCTCGTTAATCGCGGCTCGCCGCCGGTGAAATGGATTTTATATAGCGCGGAGAAGCCGCGATTCGAGTATAATCGCTTTCAAGGGGCCTCTATAAATAGAGGGCGGGCTCTGCGTGCGTGCTCGTGCGCGCGCGCGCGCGTGCAAATAAATTCTCGCGCTGTGTCCTCCGCCACGTGTCGGCACGTGACGGTTTCCGGTTCCGCGGGATCGTTTTTATCCGCGAGTTTGCCGCCGGATTAATTAATCGTCGACCCCTATCGACCGTCGTAACGAATGGACTGCAGCGTTGAACGTTCACGTACCGGGTGTGGCACGGGTCGTAAGAAAAGATAATTAACCCTTTGCCAGCCGTTGTTTCGTGGAAAAACACGGTATGGTGATGTGGTCCCGTCGGCGAGCTTCGTTTCGAGCTGTGGTAATTATTGAAGCATTGACTTGTGCGAAGTGAACACCCTGCACGTTTGTTTCGCGTAACGTTAATGACGATTTTTTAACCCTTTGCGCTCGGTAGGCGACTGTTAGCCACCAAATGATAGTTTCACAAATTTTCAGACTTTACTTAGTTTGTTTATTAATCAGACCTGGAGGTTAAATAGTCAGGCAATGTAAATTTTAGTATATGGCTTAACTAAACTAAATGAAGTTTAATATAAGTGAATCTTAGTAAATATTATGCGCTTGAAAATTTTTGAAGTTAACATTATTAGATGGCTAACGGTCATCTCTCGACCACAAAGGGTTAATCGTTGTTCCACCCACGGTGATCATCAACATGGGATGCTAGTCATAAGCATTTTGTCTCTCAGACGAACGTATTACAGTAGCGGACAAAAATTTAAGAATAAAGGGTGTAAGCAAATAAGTAGAGAAACAATTAAAATTTAATTACTTTTGTAGTAATCGCTCGGATGGGATCATTATTATTTAACCCTTTCCACTCGAGAGGCGACTCTTAGTCGTCTGACGATACTAACTTCCAAAATTTTCAAATTCGAAATATTTACTAAGATTCGCCTATATTAAACGTCATTTAGTTTAGTCAAGTGATATACTAAAATTTACATATACGACTATTTAACCTCTGAGCCTGAATTATAAACAAACTAACTAAAATCTGAAAATTTGTGAAACTATCGTCTGTTGACTGACAGTCACTTCTCAAAGGCAAAGGGTTAAATAATCGTACTTTAACTGTTTCCTTTAAATAACCTAAAGGGTGACCAGCTAGAATGATTCGTTTGAATGAGAACATCCTGTAGAGTGGTGTATACTCTGCATCTACCATCGTTCTGATCGACAAACGTGTACACATGTGCGGCGTTGAATTTTAAGCAGAGACTTTTAGCAGCCAACGATCTCCTATGCTACACCAGAAGAGGATTCCCCTGTTGTTGTTGTTTGCGAAGTACTCGTGAAAGTGGCGAGCACCTCGTAATCGTATTTCGTTGCAAGGCCTGCACTTGAACAAGCTTTCGTATCATCAGTCGGCTGGCTCTGTGATCATCGAGACACACACGGAGCCTCTCTAAAATTAGAATCCACTTCGCCCGTCTGATCCTTCCCGTCCTTCTTCCCTTACGGCCGCCTTTCCGCCATGCCTCCCACCACGTCGTTGCCTAATCATCTTTCTAGCTCCTCTTTGATCGTCCCTCCTCTCTTTCGCTCTGTGTACAGTAACGGCGCAGGTATCCGGGGAAAAAGCGATGCAAAATGAGAGTCGGGAAGTTTAGCAAACTTCGTGAGATCAGGAATTTCGTATAAATGTTTACGGTACTGCTTGAGTGACTGACTACTTGAAAAATTATAAATACGTATGTACAGCAGCGGTCAAAAGTTTAGAATCAAAGGGTGAAGGACAATGAATTAATTAATTAACAAGAAATAACCTGTGTGAATAAAATTTGTATTCCATGCTAATCAATAAATAGTGCTCCACCATAATAATAATAAAAAGGAATAGATAAACAATATTTTTGCAAACTATAAAATTTTGGTTTACATTGTCCAGTAGTCTTAAGCTTTTGTCCGCTACTCTGTATATGTATATAAAGAAGTCTGACTCTTATGATTCTGTTATAAGAACATGAGTTTGCATAAGCCATAGCAGTCCAATAATGAATCCGAAGAAAGCAAGCAGTTACCGAATAATTCTATTTGCAGCTGGTGTTGGAATTCACTTTACCCGTCTAATTTCGCCCTTAACTTTCCCGCCCCCCTCCCCCTGTACTTTCATTGTGTCGCCCCATTTCCATTCCACCCCTGTTCGCACTTTAATATCGCAGGGAAAACGTTGCTCGAAGAAACAACATCGCGATCGCGCGGACGCGTAGCCGGAAACGAGCGAAATTTCTCGTCTGCACGATAAACGGCGGGGGGGAGGGGAGGTTCGATGAACGCTCCATTCGAGTTCAATCTCGATGATGCAGCAGGGGAAATCTCGTTAAACGGAGACAATCCTGTGAAGTGTGCCTTGTTAATTGAATAGTCGGCAGAAATACTGTTCCGTTAATCCCTGGAATCAATTATAAACGCGTTATTATATGCAGTGGTGGCAACAAATTCACTGGGAACACGTTTCAAATCATTAGCAGAATATTTTGTTCTTCCTGTTACATTTGAAATGTTGATCTACACAGATTGCATCTACAAATTTTACATTACACGTGCATTAACGTACGCAAATCCGGGATGTTTCATCATAGCCGACTAAAATGGACAGGATTTCGTTCTTCATCAAAAAATAAATTGAAAATGTGGAATAAAATTTTTTCGTATGACCCTCAGTTCTTGGAAAAATCGTACTTCAAAGTTTCGTGCATACGTACGCTTTCGGCTGTGTTCCCGTCTGACTAATTTCGCCTTATACTACTTGAAATTATTCTATTCGGTAGATTTAACTGCTGATTAACAAAATAAAATGCACGCTTTTCAACTAATTTGTTTAACTGCTCTAAATACAGTTAAAACAGTAACACACAGAAAAATTCCACAAAATGAAGACATTCAAATGCATGCCTATTTCACAAATCTTCTGAATAGTTTATCTCGAAAACGAAGCACTGTATAAAAAAATGTTATTCTACATTTCCAATCTGTTTTTGCATGTAGAATAGAATGTGTGTTTTAGAAACTTATTATAATAATAAATAATACTGGCAATGTTAAAAAATGTACTTTTGAAAACAATAAATAATGATAATAATGAATGGAGGATTTATAAATACAATAATTAGAACATTCAGCAACGAATTTCTGGCTTTATATTGTGATTTATAAAATAATAAAGTTCACATTTGGGCCTGAGTGAACCTAGAATTTGCCATCCCAGTGTTCGTTATCAGATCCGTTCGGTCATGAGAAGTTAAGCGATCTGAGACGCCTTTGACTTTACAGTCTGCGTAATGTCCGTGGCGACAGTTTTCCTCGGGCCACTTGGGCCGCTTCTAACGCGTCCATTTTCCATTAACATCCGCCGGCGCTGGCCGTTTTAATGGTAATGGTGGCGCTTGGCTGCACACTACATAACAGCAGGTGTGCGTCGGTGTACCTGTTCCCTTGTTAAGGAATCGCTTTGCAGAACATTCGTGCAATTGCCCTCCTCCTATCAACGAAAACTCTGTCACCCCTCGCGACCAAGGAGACCTGCAAACTCGAACCTTTATATTATTATCAGTAGAATACGTTAAATTGCAGTTACACTACAATGGAATGTAAGGGTTCTGTGACAATTTCAATCCTGCAAGCTCACGTTACAATTTTTAATTCGTCGCCATCCGTCGTTTATTCGAGACCCCTCATACTGTAAGTAGAATGAAGCGTTCGCGGACAGACATTGGTCGAATTTTATAGGTTTTACCACGACCCAGTAGACCTGCAAATTTGAACCTTTTTATTCTCAGCAGGCTACGTTAAATTGCAATTGCATTACAACGGAATGTAAGGGTTCTGTGACAATTTTAATCCTGCAAGCTCACGTTACAATTTTTAATTCGTCATCGTCTGTCGTTTATTGGAGACACCTCATACTGTGAGTAGAATGAGGCATTCGAGGACAGACGTTGGACGAATTCTAAAGATTTCACCACGACCCAGTAGACCTGCAAATTTGAACCTTTTTATTCTCAACAGGCTACGTTAAATTGCAGTTACACTACAATGGAATGTAAGGGTTCTGTGACAATTTTAATCCTGCAAGCTCACGTTACAATTTTTAATTCGTCATCGTCTGTCGTTTATTCGAGACGCTTCATACTGTAAGTAGAATGAAGCGTTCGAGGACAGACGTTGGGCGAATTCTGAAGATTTCACCACTGGCACACGAGTGCACCCGTTTTTCTTCCAACCCGTTCTGGGGTAAGGTAGCTCGTTACTCCATCGAAATGTTTCGTCTGGCTTGCTAAAAATATATCCTTTTAAGACTTGCTACATAGACGGCCCCTTGACTCGCAAGCACTAAGTATTTTCGTCTGTCCGCCGCAGACGAGCTTTTAATGGTTCGCTGGAGGCCTTCGAGGCATTGGACCATGGGGCAAAAATTCGCGGAAGCGTATTGCACCGACGTGTTTCAAGGCTTGAGGATCCACTTCGACAAGTATCCAAGTACTCCACTCAACGTGCCGTATAGAAATCTATCAGCACCATAAGATCACGTAAAACATTATCGATGTTGGAAATTCGTATCCTAACGAGTAAACAAAAATCAATCGCCTCGAAGAAATATTTATTTAAGGTCGAGCTATCGGCTGAGGAGGTTCCAGGAACGGGTCAAGTGTTTTTTCCTTACCACGCTGTGCGTAAGAATTAAAGGACCCTAACGTAGAGATCAGGTTCAGAAATCGATATACCTTCCCTTAGAAACAAAGTTCAGTAAATTCTTAAGTGTAGAGTTATCGTTATTTTATTCCTTTCAATCCATAATCTCCGATAATCGAAATGTATATTGGTCAATGAAATTTTTGTTTGGTCTACTTCTGATCCCCATATTCAGCTACACAACTGTATTAATTACAGCATACAGTAGAGGACGAAAGTTTAAGACGACTGGATAATGTAAAACATAATTTTATTGCTTGCAAATATTGTTCATCTATTCATTTTTATTCCCATTATGCTAGAACACCATTTATTGATTAGCATAGAATACAAATTTTATTTATACTATTATTTCTTATTAATTAATTAATTTATTTTCTTTGGTCTTAAACTTTTGTCTGCTACTATAGCTGTATCGCTGCATAACTACACAACTGTATAAGTAATAGGTGTAATATAGCTTGCAACTGTTTCTTGAGCTAGACCACTAAACTGAATTGTAAATGTAACCCTTAATACTGTCGCTCGATAATACTGATCTCAAAGATTTTCAAGCGCTAAATCATTTATTAAGATTCGTTCACATTTTAGTTCATTCGGTTCAGTTAAACAATATACTAAAATTTACTCGGGTGACTGTTTGATCCCTTGGATTTGAACATTTGCAAAATTATCATTCGGTGACTGAGAGTCACATCTTGAAGGTTAAATTAGGAAATTAATTCAACGTGTTAACACTATTCCTACCGACGATTCACGTATACCTATTCCTATTACGAAATTCCCAAGTAAGACAGACTACAAATTTTTTTCACAAAGTAAACAATGAAAAAAGAAGTGAATATTGAAAACTGTATTATACGTATATTTGAGGAAAAGTCTAAAATTGAAAGGCGATTCAATTATGTTATACATATGAAATTCTAATCACAATTTAAAAAACGGTCATTTGACCGATGGTGGTAGGAATAGTGTTAATCCGGTATTTTTGCAAGTAGGACAACCTCCTCCTGAAACGTGTATAATCGCACAGATAGCCCAATCACACGTTCCCCAAAGTCGTCAGTTCAGATCGTAAATTTGTCGCGAGACAGGGACGGTCGTTCATGGGAAAAAGTATTCCTGGACATGGAAACACGAAGATTTAGTCGAAACGCGAAGCTATCAGGCTGCCGAATCGGAGATTACGCATCCGTCCGTTGCACCGTTCGATCAGGGGATATGTATCTCCATCGTTAAAAAAGCACGGTCTCGTATATTACCCGCGGAACAACTATTTCTCGATATTCGTGCATTAAGCAACGCGGGAACGCTCGCAGGTGCATGCAGCGCGAGCTATCTCTCAAAACGCGGAAAAATTATTGGCCAGTTCGGGTTCCGTCCTCTCGCCCCTGCGTATCGAACGAAAAACGCGCCGGTTATCGATGACCGTGATAGCCGGAGCAGAAAAAATATCGCAGCTCTCAGCAAGACGGATTCTTATCCCACTGAAAAAGCACTGAAAACGTCGTTGAGCGTCCAATATAAACGATGTAGTGAATATTTGCCTCGTCTGACCTATTAGGGACTGTTCTACTGGCACAAAAAGAATAAACTTCTAATATTCCAATGTTTGACTTCGTAGAATTTATCGATCAAGTTGGGAGTAGAAAAAGGTGGATAAATAAAATAGGTGATATTAAATAATAATAAAATAACACTAAAATAATACTAAATAACGCTAAATAACTTTTTATTTGCTTAAAAATTTATTACAATTAAATTGTGTGTGTACGTTTCTGCATATGTTTATTTGTGTTTGCAATGGGTTTGTTTGTGTTTATGAGTGTGAGTTTTCTTTTTATTTCTGGTCTAGTTAATACGATAGACAGTGAAATAAAATGTGGGAATTGTTAACCCTTTGAGCTCGAGAGGTGACTGTTAGTCACCAAATGATAGTTTCACTAATTTTCAAACTTTAGTTAGTTTGTTTATTAGTCAGACTCAGAGGTTAAATAATCATATATGTAAATTTTAGTATATTACTTAACTAAACTAAATTACATATAAATTTTGGTAAATTTAACGAATTAGAGAATTTTTGAAGTTAGCATCATTAGCACGACTAACAGTGCACCTCTCGAGTGCAAAGGGTTAACATTGGAATTATTTCAAGAGGTATGTAACGAAATACGAGGAAACAGTTCCAAGTCCTGGTTAAAAGTGTTAAAACTGACACAGGTCCAGAAGAAGAATTTTATATTTTGAACGAAGGTACAATGGCCTTTTCCAAGGTTTCTGGTAGACGTGTGACTAAGTATCTCCTAGGAATGCCTGCAGAGTAAAAACCACCTAGACGAAGTAAAAAAGGATGGAGAAACATGGTAGAGAACAAGAATGTGCGTGTACGAGGATAAATGGTCAGCTGAAAGTTAGAGTTATTGAGAGGAGTTTGTTAGAGTTTCAGAGAGAAAGGAGAAGAAGTATTATCTAGATTTAGAAGGCACTGCTGTACCACGTTCAATCGTTTCGATCTACTGAAATATACTTTCAACAACTGGACGTCCGAATGAGGAGAGGTTAGATCAAACACATAAACAAAATCTGTTTGTGCTAGAACAATGAAAATGTGATGAAGGAACATCTTTCTTGTGTTACACATCATACATCCTATATACTCAACTGTCACATGTATAATTTTATATTTTTTTGCATTCTATATCCTATATTACTATTTGTATAATTCTGTATTATTCTCTATCCCACTGTCTTTCCCAAAGCTATCACAAATGTACCATATTTAATTATTCGACTGACGCTGCTGTCTTTTCGTGTTGCCAATGAACCGTTTAAATAAAGGACAAACATTAGCTCCACGCGTTTACTGTAACTATACAATTAACCCTTTGCACTCGTACGCGACGTCACAAATTTTACCGTGGAATTTTCATCTTTTTTAATTATACTCATGAAATGTTACAGCTAAGTATGCTAATAACGTATTGGAAAAGTTTTGTTTTGATTGAATAAAAAAATAAATTCCGAATTGGCGGTAATTAGCATGGTCATACTAAATTCGAGTGCAAAGGGTTAAATCTGTTGTGCAAATGGATCTATCTTTTTGTTACGCACTGTACATACTCTACAATAATACATTTCCCGTATTCTACACTTTATTCGACTATCTCTACTCCATTTTCCCTTCAACTCAATCTGTCCTCTGACAAAATTATTCCTCCGCGATAATCTCTTCAGTTCTCTTCAAACTCTGTCCGCGTCTTAACAATCCTACGATACAATCTCCGTTCCAGAGACGAACAAAAAGCTTCCTATATCCCCTCGCCGATTTTCTCTCCGTCTCCCAAAAGAGCCAAGGAAGCATGTGACAGAAAGTGCGGCAGCCACTCCGAGAGACGTCCTCGAAACACACAGATAGGCTGGTACCTCGTCAAGATATAAGCCTGTCCTACAAACAAGAAGTAAAAAGAGGGGAAAAAAAGCAGAGACAGATAGAAAGAGAGGGCAACCGGAAACGGAAGCAGGAACGAGGCCAGGGAGTGTAGGACAGCTGGTTCGCGAGCTGTTCCCGTTCTGGATTTCAGTTTAGCCCGATAATCTCACCCCTGTTAGATATCCCGGCAGGACTTTTTCCAGCATTACTCTTCTTCCTCTCTGTGATAGCCTCCGGGACGCCTCTGTCTCTCCTCCTTCACCTCCTCCTACCTCCTCCTACTCCCTCTTCATGCTCCCTGCTTCCTCCATCCACGAATCGGCGGCGGAGCTTTTTCGAAGCGTGACACTGAAGGACTTATCAAGCTTGCAGACTCCTCTGGATCACCGATTACGTCGCGCAGGCATTACTCCGAGAGAAAAGACCGATTCGAAAGAGAAAGGCTCCCAAATGGGGTTGGGGGTAAGAGGGGAGAACAGTGCTACGGGGAATTCCATTTCAAAGATTTATGGGGATGCCCCTCGTGCATGCATGGCTCGCACATATCTGCACCGGCGGTAATTTCTCAACGTTCCACGGAAGGAACGAGTCAGCTTCCGCTTCCGGTCTTTAGAGTGGATGTTGGCGGACCGTGTGTTGAACGGTTGTGCGCAGAAGTTCGTTGCAGATCGATTTGAAATTTCATTGTGAATCTGTACACGTTAATGGTGTTTAACATTTATGGTGATTTATTGGACTGTGATCCCCTGTAAATCAGTTTGATTTCAATATAGAAAAAAAAAGATTTATTAGCATTCGATTTCAATTTTATGTCGGATCTTTAATGTATAATTGCATACCACGAAGAGGGGGGTGGGGGTGTATTATAGCGAATAAATAGTTTCGATAATGATGAACAACAAACATGTAATGAACGTAAATAATAATAGGGGTGTGAAAAGAGGATGTAAGAAAAAGAGTGCAGGCTGAAGTCGACGAGATCGTTTCCCGCTCGTTTCCGTTTTGATCAGTGTGTACAGTTAAATTAAAATCTCGTTGCAGAGCAGAGGTGTTGGATTTACAAGGCAGAGGGGGTGGAACGGAGAGTTCCAGAGCCTCGTAAAAAAGAGCTCGTAAACCGGCACGTGAGCATAGCGTTCCTTGAACGTAGCCGAGGTTTCAAAGCAGAAACTTTATTAACCGAGCTGTACGCGTGGATTCCGTGACCAAAGAGAATGCTCGATTTAGTATGGCGCCAATCATAAAGGTTTACGATCGCCTGAGGAAAAGTTTTTGCTCTTCGATCACTATGCTTTAGTTGCTACTCCTTCGCAGAACAGAAAACACTGTTTATTTATTATTACTATTATTGTTATTACCGTTTAAAATACTAAAATACTTTCCTTTATTAGAAAATAGGTATTATATAGTTAATAACCAAGTAGTGACAGAAAAACTTAAGTTAAAACAAATGCTATTAAAAAACAGAGTAAGAGACATTTTTTAAATATTCTTCATCATTATAACGATCCATAGAGAAGTATTCAATTTGAATTCGGAATTCCAAACAGTTGCTTTCCACTATTATAGAATTTAATCTAAAAGCGAAGGACGACACTTTGGCGAAAAGCAAGAAGAGCGTGTTCTCAAATGCAGAGCGTTCCTTGCGCCACCCTAAACTTAATTACCTCAGTTCACTGTGTACTGGGTCCCTGTGGAAGGGCGTAAGAGACCGCAGGGAATACGTTGTCGGTTCGACGAGGCCAAACTATTAGCTACCCCTCTTGTATGAGCTACCTGACCTCCACGATAATGGAAGGGTGTCGCGCTATCCTTTGTGTAGAAGTTCATTTTGGACCCTATACCTTTCTACTCCTGAAGAAAATCGTAGGTACACAACACCCAACCCATAACCTCGATCCAGGAACAGCTCTAAGTTCTGTTAGAATAGCAAGTGATCGACATCCGTTTGTATTTAAGTTATATAGACAAGTAAAAGAAGAATTTCTATTCGGGTCTGAATAGCTAAGTGATCAAAGCAGTTGCCTGATAAGCGAAAGATCCCGGGTTCGATTCCCGGTGTTAGCCATCCGATCAATCGATTTTTTTCTCCTTACAAAATGTAGGGCCCAATGATACTAAAGGCCCAGTGGTAGAGGGGGTCCCTTCACAGGCCTAACAGGGCCTTAATTCACAATTCCAAGAGAAATTTAAAAAGAGGGGTCCGTAGTCCCCTCAACAGTCGCTAACTAACTTACTTCCGCATTATCCTCACGTCTATATATACCCTAGAAGCGTTCCAAAACCATAAAAAGCTACTTACTTCGCCTTGAAGAGTCCAGTAACTTCTCATCACGATCTTTAACAATTTATCACAAATTAGGTATGTACCGCGTCACCCTAAACTCAAAGCAAGTCGTTTCCCAAGCTTTGAAGGATTGAATCTAATCCAAACCGAACCTTCAATTATCCTTAAGCATAACCTAGATCTAGCCTAACCCCTAACCTAACCCAAACCCCCATACTTGTTTCACCACCCTCAAAGAACCAACCCCAATCGAAATCCAACCCCCGTCGATCTAAAACGAATCACTGCTCACCTACCTGGTCGAGTGCATCGCGGCTCAACGCGAACGAGGAACAAAGCTGAGTTCGCGGATCGTGAAAACGGGGAGGAACACGTATGCCCGGGCTAATCTGTTTTTCCTTCGGCCAGTGTAGGCGAGGAAAGCGAGGCGGTAGCTTGATAAGACGCGCGTAGCTAAACGACACCGGTCTCGAACATCTAAACCGACGACGGTAGGGGTCGTTCGAAATGGAATGGGGCTTGGAGTTGGGGGGTGGAGGGATAGGGTGTCAGGGGTGAACGAAACGGACGAGGGACGGCGTGGGACGCAGAGGGGTTGCTGGTAGTGTGTATTGATCGAGCTAGGAGAAAAGCAGCCCCCTAACTCTACTGTGCTTCGTACGAACGCCCACGTACGCGGTGTTTCACTCGTGTACGACTCTTTCTTCTTACACCGTCCTTCTACCCTCCGCTCCCCCTCCCCCAGTCGGCGTTCATGATGCTTCTTTTTCACCCGCGAACGTTACCCAGTAGCGCCTATCAGTTTAAACGTATGCGCGCGTCCGGTTGACTCATTAACCGTTAGGGAACGAATGTTTCCTTAGAATGTTGTTATTGTACCTTGGATTTGCAAATAAGGAGGTAGTGATCTGATAAGATTCAATGTTGTGATCTTCGTTGTTTAACGAAATATTTTATAAACTGATTATGTTAGGTCGGGTCTGGATAGCTTAGTGGTCAAAGACTGATAATGATTATAATTTTTACTAGATAACCTTATCTTTTGTTATAAGTTTATATTAAGTTATGTTAACGTGGAATAAATTATTAAACAACAGGTCTTAGCAGATAAGACGCGAAATTCGGTTATGTAAATTGAGTGAGAAATGAAATTGCAAATGAGATAAATGTACTTACACAACGTTGACTCTTAATGCGTTAATGAGTCTGGTGTGCGTGTAATTCCATCTGGCATCTATTGCGTGAAAATTGATGGTCCATATAGTCACGTGGACCGACTGAGATTGCCGGGATCAGGTGAATTTTGAATCGGCTCGTGATTGATCGAGAATGGTAATTAAACTGGAAGCGGAGACCGGAACGGGGGTTCCGTGAAATTGATGAACTCTGTTTGGACAGTTCGGTGGAAGTTGGAAATTTAGAACTTGTTTGGAAGAAGGGTACTCTTGTCTTCTTTGATTTATAGGTTGAAATAAAATAGATTTATTTGTTAGGCTGAAATTATATCGAGGTCGCTGATCTTACTTGTAGGAAATGACACTCGTAAAAGCTAATTTTAATTAATGGGTTCAAGACAGTTAGGACCTAGCAAAAGTTTTCATTATTGCTAAAAAGGTGATACTGCAAGAGTATCATATAGTCGGTATATTTGTTCTCTTATTCGAATTTCCATAAATCATGACTATGATTAGTAGATACTAAATAAGAGAAAATCTATACATATAAAAAGACATGTCCTGACTGACTGACTGATTCATCGTCGCACAGCCTAAGCTACTGAAGCTAGAAACATAAAATTTGGAAAATGGGCTCCTTTTATGACGTAGCCACCCACTAGGAAGGACTTTTTTATGTTTCACCCCTAAAAGGGTTAAATAGAGGTTTTGAAGCAAGCACTATCAAAAAAGCTCGAGCAACAGCTAGTATAACATAATTATAGATACGATAAGAAATAGGTATTCATTCACATAAGAATCAAGGGGAGCATTGAATAGACCTAACATCAACTGAAGTCCAGCAATTTATCAATCCTGTAAGAATCAGAAAAAAGAACCGCAATTCGAATCATTATAAACTCTGAATGTACCGACCGATTTGCACCTATGTATGTCCGGTTCGTGTTCTGTATCCCAGAAATTACCAACAATAAGTTGCACATACCGTGGTCATGGTTACAAGCGGACAGAGAACGTTGACTTGGTGTAATTTACGGTTCAGCGTCAGGTGCGTCAGAAGTTGCTCACCTTACGACCTAATTGGGTTTAATTACACCTCACTGAAAGTTACGGCAGCCGCATGCGTCCGTATATATCGGGTGGGTTACAATTACGAGCCGCCGACAGCTGATTTCACTTACCGCGATCGGCCTTATTAAGCAGTCGTCTATGATTTCTCATCACTTGTCGCGCCCGTTCTACCCTTAGCCTCATAACAAGAACCGTTGATGATTTTTATGATAGAATTTTAATTCCTATCCCTGTCTGTATTCTTCTGTCCGTACATTATTGACCAGAAGTTTAAAATCACTCTATGAATTCTAGACATTTCAGATCACCCACCAGTTTTGTAAGCCTTGATGTTCAATTTAAGTTAATCCAACTTTATATATTCATGTAGCTATATATTTATAACTGTATTTATATCTATAGCTGTAGTTCAATATTTTCAATAATATTAATATCAATTTTTAGTTTCTGTTTTTAAGTTCTCTTTAAGTCACTTAAAACAAGCAGGAACCCCAAACTTTTGATTGGTAGTGTACGTCCCTCTTTCTCTCTCTCTCTCATTGGTAACGGTAGAGTTTGTAGTCGGTTCTCGAATCGTCTGTGTATCTGGTGGTAATCACAAGCACAGCAAATAGAGCAGCTAATCGATCATCAAGCCGGTCCCCTAACGTGACTCGATTCACGCTTTGATTAGAGGGGTACCATTAGGAGGTCAAATCTCAGCTTCAATTTGTTGAAGCAGAGGAGGCTTTGTAGAAATTATTGATCTGAATGGACCTTTAATCATTTACATTTTATGCAATAATAATAATAAAACTTTATTGCATATTAATATGAAAAAAGATACATGTTAGCGACGAATGTTAAAAGTTATGGTTGCTAAAAGTTAAATTAGTTCAACGCTAATAGATGCTATTTTCAAACATTGTTTCGTAATAAAACGACCTGCTTTAACGCTGCTTGAAACGCTATACTTTTTCTCTTTGTGGTTTTCTTGTAAGACGGTCACGACTTCCGAGCGCGTTTAAATTTCGCGCGTTTTGGCTTCCGTTTCCCGAGTACATTATTATGTGCTCGAGGTGTGCCTTGAGGAATAATAAGTCACGGAAACGCGACTCGCAGAGGTTCAAGGGTTACCGAGGACACTGTGCCACCAGTGTCAACATTTAGTTTCTTTTGTGAATGAAAAGAAATTTCCCTAGGTCGTTTCGAAAACACTAGATGTTATTGAAAAATGGGCACGTGCTATATATTGTTACTAAACCTTCTTAAATAAAATCAAATATCAATACAAGCAATATGCACTTCTACCAAAATATAATCATTGCTTCCCATAAATTAAACAGTTTACCTTTTTGTAGGTTAGAAAATATAATTTACAGAAACGCCTACAGGTGTCGCCTTTTACTTAACCTATAGAATAAACATGTTAAACGTTTACAAGCTCCAATTTTCTCATCATCTTCAAGATGACGTTCCCTAAAATCATCAAAGCCAAAAACTACTGCCATAATATTTAGAAAATTATAATTATAATAACGTAAAAGCACCACTCTCACAAAATCCAGTCTGTAAATCGCGAGGAAAACTTTAGAGATCATCTTAATAGACACAATAGGACAATTGGCCGCCGAGAAAATCGACGGCGATCGATAAGGGATTCCCGCGAAGGTATTCGGTTTAATCGATCACCATCCGCGGTCCGACCGCATTCATACACACACTGTCTTCCTCCCCGCAACTTCTGGCGGGCTTCCAAGCTTCTGCTCGTGCCTTTGCTAACCCACATAGTTGCTTAAAACGGTGTTATTAAGCTCTGCGCGCTGGACCGCGTGAAACCTCGCGCCCTCCCCCCTCGTCTCGCATTCTTGGTACCCTCTGTTCCCTCTGGAACGTGCAGTCTCTTTGTTTCTGTGGTTCCTCTTCACCCGGTTCATGCTATTTCAAGGTATTTCCGGGACTGTGGTGATCTCTACTCCTTTTTATCTTTCACCAATTTATATTTATACTTCTTTACTTCTTTCATTATTTTTACTTTACCATTTCCAACGGGCTTGACGTTTTGCTTCCCATTTTATGGGAATGAAATCGTGGCTGCTGCCTGAATGTAATGAATTTCTAAAATTATTAATCACAAGTATTTCTGAAACACACCAGCCAATCCCAGTTGCACGGTTAAACGTGTTTCCTCGTATAGTTTCGATATTTTGACCAGCTCGATGGAAGGTGTTCAAAGAACCAATTAGCGGCACGTACGGGAAATTACCGGGGTCGTTGCGAACAGTAATTAACGGTTACCAAGTGCGTCCATCGAAACCCAGCATTACCGTTGCGATCTGTGAAACGTGCGATGATATTTTGTACGTTTGCCTGGTGCATTAATGTTTCTTTTGCTCTCAGTCGTCTAATGGTGCCAGCTTTGAGAATTCCAAATGGAAAGAATTAAATTATGCTAAAATTTTGAATACTAATAACGGTAACACAATTTAAACTATGAAACAGTAGCTCCAGATACAAAGGAATGCATAATCAACATTTGTTGGGTTCAAGCAAATTTTACTGCTTTACACTTTTGGAAAATTTTGGAAACTGATAATAAATAGCAAATGGAAGTCTATTATTATGCTGAGAGTGCCATTATTTTGCTAACAGTGTACAATGAGAATACGTATCATCCAGAGAATTCGGCATTGGGAAATTTAATCTCACGAGACGACGAAGACCCTGACAGTCCATGTCATCTTAAAATATGGCCGTGCTCGAGGGAAAAGAGGGATAAGTGTCATTCACAGGGTTGAGCGCACCCGGGTCCGGATAAAGGATCGGGTTTCGAGCTGTCAAAAGGGATCGGGAATCCCCCGAATAATCTATCTCTCTCTCTTTGCTCTCGCATCTTGATATGCGGTGAATTAATAACCTATTGGCTTTCCTGATAACAGCTTTCATTCACGTCGAGGAATCAGCGTCAGCAGGATATTGACCGATCCGATCGCTCCGCGTTGAAAGACAAATATTTTCCATCGGGAAACTCGATACAGCGGAAACGTGTTTCGAATAAAACGGATAACAGGTGAAAAGTGCGAGACGGTGTCAAATGCATTTTCGAATGATCTTTATGAACTGTGCCGGCAAAGAAGTGCATCAACTTCGCATCCGGAAGATTGAAGACCTCACTTTTCTTGGCCGAGTGATGGATAACCATACGTGAACCATATGGGAGAGGCAAGAACACCATTGGAGACTGTACTTGCTGTCTCTGGGAAATATTACAGAACTTTTGCACCGTTTCGTAGTCGGAACAAGGAAATGCATTAGTCCAATATCTCTCAAAATGCAAAGTTAATAATAATCGATATACTTTTAATTAACCATTAATATACTTGTAAACTCTACAAACAGAGAAAAGCAGTTAATATTAAAATAATAATTGAGTGCCATTTTTAAGACTGGAGCGCCACCATATTCTGTTCTCAACCTAACCTAAAAAAAACCACATTCGAAGATTGAGGACCTCACTTTTCTTGGCCGAGTGATGGATAACCATACGTGAACCATATGGGAGAGGCAAGAACACCATTGGAGACTGCACTTCCTATCTCTGGGAAATATTACAGAACTTTTGCATTGTTTCGTAGTCGGAATAAGGAAATGCATTAGTCCAATATCTCTCAAAATAATCACTAAACAAAGTTAATAATAATCGATATACTTTTAATTAACCATTAATATACTTGTAAACTCTACAAACAGAGAAAGGCAGTTAATATTAAAATAATAATTGGGTGCCATTTTCAAGACTGGAGCGCCACCATATTCTGTTCTCAACCTAACCTAAAAAAAGCAGCACGTTCGAAAGTCTCGCTGAACGCAAACAGCAGTGAACCGTCGAAGGACCGAACGCCATCTTAAATCAAGCGCTCGTTATCCAGTCCGGTCTTTTGCCTGTGTTTGCGAGAAAATTGGAGTCCCTGTGGCGATCTGGGATTAAAAGTTGGCGGTTGGCTCGGGTTCGAAGGAGACGCTGAAGACTGGACCGAACGATGCTCAGGAGAGGCGAGCAGCGTTAGTCAGCAAACCGCTCGGCTAATCCCTTAATTACTTCGACATGGTTAGCGGCCCTGTACTAACCACGTCGGTGCCTGGCTCCGTTCCCCGACCGTTAATTAAAATGGCACTTCCTTGCAGCCGCGTAATTTCCAGCCGACGTGGCTGGATCACTTGAGCTAGTCTTTAAATAATTTTTTTACCATTTCCTGCGTTTCTATTTTCTATCTAATATTATTTTATTCGACTGTAGTACGGTGATGCCTAAATGCTAATTGGTTTGCCTACAGTTTCATCTATCCTCTTCGTGATGCTTTCAATGATATGTGACAAACAAAAATTTTTATCTAATTTAACATCAGATTGTCGGTTAACGAATGAACAATCCAGACATGGGTTTCTCTGTATCTGTTAACGTTTACATTACGAACACATAACTACACAGACATACTGACGCGTATACCCAAATTATACTCATCAATTTTGTGCATACTATGACATAAATTGTGACCAAGGTTCCATATGAAATGGTCTGAAACCGGAAATGATGACAGTTCCATGCTAAGTTGCTGTTCATGCAGCAAGACACACAAGGAAAACCGACACCTGTTATTATCCGTTCAGCATTTGTTATGCAAGCAGATGTGGCGTTTGTTTGGTATCCAATGCTCCAGTCGATCAACTTCAACGTGTATCTAAGCAAGCAACGCTATCTTACGAACATAAAAATAAACAATTTAATAGTTTATCGAAACCTGCATTTCTTTATTGCCCTCCTTCCTTACGTAAACACTGTTGAACGTTAGCAGTAATTAAAAATGATGTAAAAGACCATTTTGTACCAAGAAACCATAATTGCCGAAGAGGTGGCGTGAATTTCTCACTTTTCGCAGCAACAGTTTCACTGAAATACCGATTTTTTATTAAGATAATATTTGTGCCAAAACTACAGTCGAAATTTTGGTTTCTCATCAGGAAAATATGACGTTCGAGAACGTGACATATTTCTCGACTTTTCCAAAGAAATCGCAGATACAACTTTGATTCTGAATAAGAAGAACATGATGACACAAAAAGTGACACGAAAATTACGTTACACCCTTTGAAATTCTTGTATAGATCCCATTTTGTAACCCGCAATATGTACACTGATCAACGACGAGCCAATGGTAATTTGATCTATTCAAATGACCTATTCTATCGTTAAAGCCTTGGTCATCGACGATCGAACCCTATGTAATGCCCCCGGCATCATGCTGATTCAGGTACAGCAGCGAGGGTGTTGCAGAGTCCGCTTTGGTCGACGACACCCTCAACGGAAATCCCCGGTCTTCGCCGTCGTCTTCCTCGATTCTGCCTCCCGTTCAGTCAGCATCCGCGGACACGGTCGACGCTGCGAATCTGACCGATTCGAGAAAGTACGTACGATAGATCGTACCCAGAACCCCTTAGACTGCTACACTGTGTTTTATTATAATTGAAAGAAAACTGTTGCTTCGTGTTTTATTTGTACGACGCTCCCGTGTGTGTACAAGGTGTGCCAGGTGTACAAGCGAACAGCAGCTTATTCTACGTTCAAAAACAAGTCGAAAATGTAGAATGAATTTTCTTCGTACGCCCCTCCGTTCTCGTGAAAATTACGATTGAATATTCATTGAATAGGCGCCTACCAGGCTGCAACCGTGTCTGACTAATTTCACGGTATTCCACTTAATTTTACGTTATTCAGTAGTATAAGCTACCGATTGGTAAATTGAAATGTACATTTCTTAAGTAACCCGTCGGATCGACAAGCAAGCTGTTAAAATAAATGCAAATTAAGTAAGTAGTGCAAACTAAAATTAGTCGGACGACAGCGATTAAGTGCGCGTGTGTTGCACATACTTTGGAAGTCGTTTATCTCGAAAACGAGGTCTCGTACGAGAAAATATTGTTCCACGTTTTCGACTTGTTTTTGAACGTAGAATAAATTTCTGCGTTGTTAGGCCACTTGTAGCGCATTTTGTATATTACTGTTGTTGTTGTTATTGTTGCTACCGCTCCGCTGCTAAACTGTTCTTACCGAGCAACTGCAAACATCGTGTTTGGATAGCTGTTTCGTATGTCCAAGTGATTCGATGGCTACTATTCCCAGATGTGATTTCCATCAACGCTCGCGTGCTTATTGTAAGCGACGTTGCTCCTCCATGCTCTGTAGGAAACTCGAGTCCGAGTTGTTGTTGCTTATCTTTGTACAACACCCCCTCTCCCTTTATCCACCCCTGTATACTCTGCAGTATTGTAAAGTTGTGGCTGCGGACACGTTCCAGGCATTGCATGCCGGGTAAACCGCGGTGGTTTGAAATTCGGGACGATGCGTTGTAACCAATTGAACACTTTAGACAATTTTCGTTAAATCAATAATTGCAGGATAATGGTATTAAAATTACAATTATTACACGCACAGTGTAATAATGTTGTATAATGTATGATACGTTATATATAATACAATTTTATTAGTAAATGGTTGTAATAATTTTTAATAAAAATTATTGTCAAAAATAAGCGATGCTACATAATGTGTATATCGTATTAGATTATATTTGAAGTCCGTGGAAACCTATGAAACAAACAAAATTCTTCCCAGTGAGGGGATAGCAATAGCTCATCAATTATACTGAAAATTATTGAAAGTTGTACAAAATTTTATTTATAATTAAAAGATCACCAAAACTCTAATCCAAACTCTTGAAACGAAGAACCGCTGAAATTTCGCTGAAACGAGAACGATGATGATTTCCGTTGAAAACGCGGAACGAAGTGAAAAACAGACATCTTTCTCCACGCTGTTCGCATTAGAAAGTAAAACTAACTTTTCCCGGGGCATACACGTCAATCTTTCGTCTGCGCTTTTACACGCTAGAAAGTGGACGCCTGTGCGCCGCATCAGTGCCGCAGAAGAATAGATTCTATTCCTCTGAGCGGAACGCGGCCAAGGAAATCAGCTTCTTTTCAAGAAAAAAAGAATAAAAGTAGACTCGCAACCGGGAACGTTTCGCTGTCAGTGCACCGCTTTTACCGTGTTTCTGAGTAGAACTCATCTCTTCCTTCCATACTGTACACCCTCGTTCATAAGTATGAGAGCACACACCGGCCTCGTTGGAAACAGTGGCAGTTCATCCAACTTGTACAACATTTATAACTACTTGTACAACAATATACACGCAACCAAGAAACATGCATTTGGAATTTCAGTAGTTAGTTTGCCCAGTTATTATATTTGTGTTAGATTTGAAATGGTATCGTGTCATAAATAAAGAAACTATAACGTTCCACTTGAAGAAATGGATTTAAGCTTCAACAGTTTCTAACTTCTGAATCTAGAGGTATCCTGTGATACTTCCCTTTATACTAAACAATTTTTGCAACAACTTTTTTTTTTGATACCTACACTTTTTCACATATTCCAAGATTTCCAGTTGAAAAGAACACCCTGTATATGATATAACATTGAATACATAATATGAATTCCTTATACCGCCTATAGCTTGCATATCATTTAATCTTTTGATTACTTTGCAATGAGTTTTTCTTTACATTTCATAAACACCCTCATACTTGTGAACGGGACTGTACATGCATCTTGTAGATCATGCATTTTGTCACCATTGCGAAAGTAGCAGATTATCGTGAAGTACAAAACGCATTATCGTCGGACACTCTCTGCGCGAAAGGCATAATTTGATCGATTTGACTGATCGACAATTTATCTTGGTAATTTCTATTCTCACCTGCTGCGTCGATCAGTAAATAGGCCCGATGACGCGCTCGATCATCGCTATGAACGCGATTTGTCATTGTCAAATGGTCGTCGGGTGATCTGTACAATTCTGCAAATCTGCTAACGGCCAATTACACGTAAAACTGATTTGTCACCCCGTGAACATGCCAAGGAAAAATAACATTACTTTCCTGAGAAACTGAGAATTTAATCAAAATCGAAGAATGTTCATTTTCCATTCTTTCCATCCTACTTTTATAAATGTTACACCTGAACGAATGCTATCAAAAACGTTACCTTTTCCAAAATCAATACCAACTTGTTTGAAATTCCCAAAAGCACATACGGTTTGAAGTAGACTTTCGCGATTAAATCTCTCTGATGAAGTGTCTCAAATGAAATTCATCCAGCGTAAGAAAAAAATGATTAGGATCGCGCAGAGAGAGTATCGTCGCACCTGTACGAGTGACACGGTTAATTTTTGGCCCGGGTGGGATATTGCAGTTACTGCGAGAAACCGGACAACGAAACGACAGAGATGGGAGGCGTTCCCCACGTGGAGGGTGGACTGAACAGCGAGTTGTACGCGGTCCCGGTGAAACGGAGACAGCCCAAGGATCAAAAGAACAATACCGTCGTGCAGAACAATGCCCAGGAGAAGCCCACGGACGTGGACACCACCGACTCCGAGGACAAAGATGAGAATCTGCCGCCTGGATGGCAGAAACACGAGGGTGAGTATCGACGAATCGAGTCGCCAAAACGTATAGGGGACACGTCGATGTGTCCAGCCTACGAAGCTAGGGTCTGTGTTGAATGGAGGAACGTGAAAATGGTATCGAATTGGGACACGCTGTTGTTCAGGTGAAATCGATGATCAAATTTCCTTTTAGACGAGAACGGACCCTATTATTGGCACGTTAAAAGCGGAAACATACAGAGGGAGCCTCCAGAGGCGCCGCCACACTCCAAAAGAGAGTCTCGCAGGAGCCTCATCAAAGACAACGATAGCGTGAGTGTGGAAATTTTTGGAAAATTATTACATACGCATATTATTTTTTTTTTTTTAAGATTACATGAGAAATAGAAAACTAGGGTTGAAAGGGGGATCTCGACGGGCGGGTATTTTTAACACATTGACAGCCGGCCCCGCGAAAACGCGGGTTTCTGAGTTTGTCGTTTGAGTAGCTGCTCCACGATGATGTGGATTTTTTTTAACGTTAAATTGTATATGACGAATATGCAAATAAAATGCACTATTTCACGAAAATATATAATGTTTTAAATATTTTTTTTTTTGGCTATTCAGTGATCAGAAACAAACGAATAAGGCCGGTGCTCAGGCTTTAAATGTCTCAGGTCGCCAGCTGTGAATGTGTTAAGAAAACGCTTTTTGTTTGCCTTTCGTAAGAGTGGATTCAATAAAATATATCATGAAACGATTATTGTTTCGGATATTTTATTAAATAGAACGAATATCAAAGAAATGGAGCAGGAAATGTTCAGTTCACCCTCGCTACCCTCAACGCTTCGTATAATATTTATAGTACTATGAAATGGCTAGTTTACATACGACTAATTTACGGAACATAAAATATTCGTAGATATTGGTAATGTTAATTAAGGTTTATTATGAGGTAAAACAGTGTTAATTAATATTGTTAATGTTTAATAAATTCAATATTCAGTACACAGTGAATATTTATAGATAAGCGCAGAATAATGAAAGTATATATTATTACAGAATTATTGTTGATTGTAACGCTTTAAAAACTTTAAGAAACCAACTTGCTATCGTAGATAAACAATTTCCACACTCTGAGCGGAATGGTGAACACGGTGACGCGCAGTAACACAAGCTCGGCCCTGGACCAGGAACTCGAGAACAAAAGAAAAGTGGAGTTGGCTCTCAAGTGAGATACCATCGATACTTGTTCCTCTATTTCTGTGCTGTGCAACGGTCCATTTCACCCTCTGTTCACGTTTTAGGCGGAGGAGCTACCCCGCTCGGGCGGATTCCGAGGGCAGAGACAAACCTATCAGATTCGCTGTACGCTCCCTGGGGTGGACGGAAATCGCTGAAGAGGATCTAACGCCCGAGAGAAGCAGCAAGGCCGTCAACAAGTGCATTGTGGATCTGTCGTTGGGTAGAAACGATCTTCTGGACGTGGTTGGACGTTGGGGTGATGTTAGTGTCGATTCCTTCCATCGTGTTACTATAAATATTTGTTTTGTTTCACTGTTAACTTTAATATTGTCAAAACGGTAAACAATTTTTTAGAACAGTTTCGTGAATTTTCATGGTGAATGTATTGGACGTTTTTGGAAATTTTCTATGATTTTCTGTGAAAAGGATAAATATAGATCTGCTAGATTTCATTGGTGCAAATAAGAATACTTTTTAGTCGTTGGTAGTTCTAGTGTTAACAGTTCTGTTATAAAACAGTCAGCAATCAGTTTCCAAGTTTTAATACGGTTGAACATTCCGTGTGCAATGACCTGATATTTTAATTCACTGTGTCGTCGCTGATGTAGGACTTTAAACTTCTTAGGGTAAAGACCTGTTTATGGACCTGGACGAGGGTGCCCTGAAACTGATAGACCCAGAGAATCTGACTGTGCTCAACACACAGCCGATTCACACGGTGAGGGTGTGGGGCGTTGGCAGAGACCATTGTCGGTAAGGAAATCTTTGAGTCTTTAAAGGATTAAGACCGCGACGAAGCCGTAGAAAAGAAAAATTGGTTAATGCGAACAAAAGCGCAACTTACAAAAGTTCATGTTTCGTGTTAATCAGTGAATTTAACAATTAATTTAATAATAAAGCTTCAAGAAATAAGATCAATTAACATTAGTATATCTGCCACTGTCTAACTTAGAAAAGTATGAATTAATTTAGTAACTTTATTTATGTTCTATTTCATGACTATGCTTTTCCTGGACCATCTGAACGTAGTGAAAGGTAAGTGAAAATCTGAATGACGCGATCACAGAACAGAAATGCAGAATAGACCTAATGTCTTATTGGATTTTGTGTTTAAATTCTAAAATACCTAAAATACAAGAGATCAAAGGTCATAATGGTAATTTTAGAAGTCATATATTTAATCCTACCAGCTCAATTTTTAAAATCAACAGAAGTGAAAGATTTTGTTAGAATCCTTTCTTCAGAGATTCTCCCAGGAACTTTGAAAATAACACCAAAATGAGCATTAAAAAATGGTACTAAAATGGCACTAAAATGGCACTAAAATGGCACAAAACTGGCCATTGAAAAATGGCACTAAATTGGTAAAGTGGTTTAGAAGCTCCTAGACAGGAAAATACTTTAGATGTATGGTCTTTCCTGTATCTGGTCTATGACGATACATTTGTTCACTGTCGCAGTGAATTAACGAAGTCGTTCTTTTTTAAGGGACTTCGCATACGTGGCACGAGACCGATCGACCCGGAAACACATGTGCCATGTGTTCCGTTGCGACATCCCTGCGCGCACCATCGCGAACACGCTCCGTGATATTTGCAAGAAGATCATGATCGAACGGTCGCAACACCAAAACCTCGCGAAACCGATAGACATCAACGGCCGGACGAGCCTGGCCACCAGACCGACTAACTTACCCACGGAACATCGACGTTTTCACAGAAACGGACAGGCCCTTGTCAGTAAGTGATCGATAAGTGACGGAAGACAAAAGTGTAACTACCCTGTTTAGCTGAAATACATCCTGCCTAGCATTTCTGATAATATCTGTGAAAACTGAAGTTTAATACGTTGAATTAGTAATATCACTCGAAAAAGCAGAACCAAACTGTTTCTTGAAAATATAAAATAATAAAATATCTATATTCTATAAAACGTAGACCTCCACAGTGTCTCTAGAATTCTTTTAAAACACAAGAAAATATGTGGAGATGTTTGAATATTCCAGTATATGTTGAGAAAAGTAAAATAGCAAGATAGGAATATTTTAACTTAGCAGGGTCTAGTTTAAACGAGTGAACTGAGTAAAATGTTAACCCCATTTCAGCGCAATCTTTCCCAACACCGATGGAGGAGCCAAAGAAGGTATTGCGAGCACAATATCTCGGATCCATGCAGGTTACTCAGGCGACCGGAATGGAGGTTCTCAACGACGCGATAGATCACATCGTGTCTAACACGCCTATCAATCAATGGCGGAACGTGAACGTTGCTGTTGCGCCTAGCATGATCTCCATCCTTACGCCGAACGTAAGTAGATCGATTCATCACCCGATAGACTTCCTCTTAAAACAAGAAATGGCAACTAAACTTAGTGAACTGTGTTCTTAGGAGGAGAAACTTATCACTGAGTGCCGGGTGCGGTACCTGTCGTTCCTCGGCATAGGTCGCAACGTGAAACAGTGCGCCTTCATAATGCACACCGCGCAGGACCTCTTCATCGCACATGTATTCAACTGCGAGCCCAGCAGCGGAGCCCTTTGCAAAACCATAGAAGCTGCTTGCAAGGTGATCACTTTGTCGATATAATCCTAGGATAGCAATGCATAATTTATAGCCCGTGAGCAAGGCATAGTGGCACTTCTCCTCGATGCATGTCATCGATTGTTCCAGTTAACACACATTACTCTATCTCATTCACACCAAAGAAGGACCAACGAGATGATCTTATACTCGGTTCAATGAGAATTGTTAGGAAACATAAGCAGCTGTACGCAACCGACGAGTGATCAGACCAGGGTTGAAACGTAATGTCCCAGATCCCCACATAGTAGGAAAGAAGCTAACTTTCTGAACAAAAATTACCAAGGTATCTGAACCAAGCTTGGGACCGAGTTGATCCAGGCGTAAATCAAATACTCAGAAGGTTAACATTTTACATGTTTGTGTATGCTTCATGCAAGGGTTCTTCTCTAAGGCTACTAAAAAGCATCTTTCTTGCAAATTTTCGATGAATCGGATATAGTGCCTCTCTATCCCCTTGCCTATCTTCCAGTTCTTCATGGTAAGCATAGATGAGTAAGTGTCTGTATGCCTCAGCCGAACAGAAAAGTCGGGAAAGGATCGCACATGGCCACAAATTATGCATCCCTGTCCTACCTGTTTCATTCCCCTCGTTCACTCTAGACTAAACTCTGTTCTTACCCGATTGTGCAGCTGAGGTACCAGAAATGCTTAGACGCACACCCGCAGGGCTTCAGAAACGCCAGCAGCCTGAACACTCCCAGCGGAAAGGGTCTTGGCGCCACCCTGAAATCGCTGGTCGGCTCTCTGACTGGACGTAAAAATAAGCAGGGTGAGTCCTGAGACGAGGCTCTCTCGCTGCAGGTAAATGATCACCCACAACCGCTACAACATTAATTAACCCTTTGAGTGCTGAATACTGCCGGCAGAAGTGCTCCTCGTGAACGGCGCACTGTTAGCGGTTTCGATCCCTGAAGACGGAGTATAAAGTTACTCATATACTGGCAATTGTGTCGCAGTAAAGTGGAAGATCGAACGAATTGACTAACGCATACATGCGTCCATAGTCATACACGAATAGCTTTCGTCAGACGCATCTATTCGCCAATAGTCGTCACGAGCAACTTTCGACAGACACGTATATGCACCCGTAGCACTCAAAGGGTTAAGACCAGAAAGAGAAAAGGGAACAAAGAACGATCAAGTATATACATGCATACATGTTTTATCGCATTCCATGAACAAATAAGATAGGCCGGTCGTAGGACACTGTACAGTACGTTGTAGTTGATACCTTCGCTCGTTCCTTCGCAGGAACTGTGGCCGCTGCCTGCTGAGCGAGAGGTGATCAGACACAGACATCTGCAATCGCCCCTGACCTTGAAATACTTCAGCGGATCGCCGCCTAGCGCGTCCCTCAGGTCACTCCTTTCGCCCTCTCTGGACAACAGGCGTATTCAGTTGGCCCGTTGGGAGAGCAATCCTTAAGAGACAGGAACGCGATCGTGGCCGAGGGAAACTCTCCGTGCGGAAGAGGAGCAAGAGGAGGAAAAAAAGGATGAAAAGAGAGGATGATGATGATGATGATCGTATTCTTACGTTAAACGACTGAATCGTGAATTCTGCAGAGTGCTATACTAATCACCACAGCTATAGTGGACTACGCTTACGTGTGTCGATATGATGTTATGTATGTTACACGCAGTGTCTGACAAAATGAAACCAAAACAAAAAAAAATAAGAAAAGATAAAAAATATAATGTCGAACGTGTGGGACGACGGGCTCGTGGATCGGCGCCACAGTAAATCGGCAGTAGCAGGATCCTCTTCAGGGTCGAGACGTCCCTAGGACGAACGTTTGCACGCGTCACTGCTCGGCGTGAAAAAGATAGGAAACCGCGTTCTCGGGGTGCGGAAAACGCCCTCTGATCACGGATGCGAGGCGAGATAACGTTCTCCAAGGGCAGAGAAGGGTATCCTGCGAGGATTGGGTCTCGAGGAACGTATATAGAGCGAATCTGTATCTGTGTATATACGGGATGGTAATTTATCGCGCTAAATTTAGAAAAAAATTCGCTGGATTCAATGAGACAGCCGAAGAGGGAGGAGTGAAAGGGGAACGATGCGTGTGAGTGACGGAGTGACTGAAGTAGCGTTCTAGAGCGTATCCACGAGGCATACGAAGATTAAACGGCAGCGAAAGGCAACCAGAAGCTGTAGGGAGCTTAAATGTATAACTTACTAATGCGTATAAATTCTCGGGTGTACAAATTAGAGAGAAACGAGACGAGGATGACCAGACTACACGCAGAACCGAACACACATTACGAGAACACCGTATAAAATACAAACTAGAAAAGCAAGCGCGTAGAGAAGATGCCCGCGCGACGGAACACACACACAAGAGAGTACACACACACACGTGAACACACAGGACACGTACATACAAATACAGGACACGATGTCACACAGGCAGGTAATAAGGAGTTTATTTTTTATGGCGAACCGTAGAAGAGCTTGCACCTTTTTGAAGCGAACGCGATACGACAAAACGCTATATCGCGACCGTCCTTTAAATCCTCACAGCGAAGAAGAGACCGAGACGAACCTAACCAAGCGAACGTACCGATATCTTGACACTTGCAAGTGAGAGCAGCGTACATACACTTCCGTCCATAAATCACCTGGACACTTCAAACAAATCGTACAAAAGAAAACTGATAGCAGAGCTACAGAATGAAGCTACTGCTGCCCAATTGATTCGCGTTACAAAGAAGAGTAAATTATACCCTAGTTTTAGTTATGTTTGATTTGTAGTTGATAAGTGTCCCATAACTTATGGACGGGAGTGTACATCTGTGTTAAACGTCGTTAATGCCTATCGCAAAACGATGCAAACAGCTCTGCTGAATAAGGGCCAGATGCAAACATACGGTTCTTCCCGTCGCAATCTCGTGCGATCGATATGTCTCCCCTGTTTACCCTTCAGCTAGGAACAGGGAAAAACATACCGATCATGCGAAATCGCAACGGGAAAAGTCACGTGTCTGCATCGAGCCTAACGAATCGTTATCGTCATCGTACGTGCCTCGCTGAACATACTACGCGATTATCACTGAGCGTGGTCACTGCATGTGCACGTAACATCAAGTTCTGTGTCCAAGAAACCTAGCAGACGGACGAACGAGAAGCCGCCTAGCGACTTGTCCGCGAAGCTTACGCTCGCCTCCGTTTTCTGCAACGGTCGCGTTGTCGACGCCTTTGATCCTCGCGCGATCGCGAGGAGAAACGAATACGTACTCGTGTATTCCGCTCGCGGAATCGTTACTTGCGCGTACACAACCGCACCTGGACACGATGGACATCCAAGAGACGTTGCGCTGATAAATGAGCGATGATTTACGCGAAAGAGCGTGCCATTGGTCAGACGCTAGCTCGCGTGTCCACCGAAAGAGCACGACGTCCAACGATTCCAAAGGGAGCTCGTCCAGTCAGAACTTATCCAGATACGTGTATCGCACTCGTCGTTCCAAGTGCTCGCGATGCCTAATGTCAATCAGTAGCTTAGACGCCCACGAACAGCCGAGGAACTCGTTTAGCCAAGTGTGTTGCACCGTTCCGTGTGCCGTTCTCCCTTCGCCGTTCATTTTTTTATGAATGATAGCCTGTAGACAACCCCCCTCCCCGAAAAACGCGCGCCGAATTTTTGCAGCGAAAAATTGTACAGAGAACGAGGAAGAACACGTGTACGTTGTTTGTCCGATCCCCGATTATTTTCGTACGATAGCCTCGTGATTAGACACGTGACGATGTGGCGAACCGACGTCTCATCATCCATTGCTGACTGACAAACGTGACTTTAGGAACGACCAGCTTGTTTGATCTAGAGCTTCTCGCCAGACTTGGACAAGCAAGTTGAACGAATCTTTTTCTTTTTTTTTTCTTTTTTTTGGGTACACTTATCGAGTCATGGTAACGTGTACGCGAATACGCGTTCGTGATGAAGTTGACGTGAGAAATTGAGAAATTCTGTTAGAAAATACTTGTTCCACTTAACGTTGAATAGAACGATACGTTGTTCGAATGTGTAATGTTGAAAAACACTTTATTCAAATCACTTGCCCGAATTTGCTTCTCACCCTTCGACCGAAAACGTTCCTAACGATCGGTGAGATCCTCGATGATCTAGGATGAACTAGAGAAACGAAACTGCATCGGTGAAACACGTGAATGTTCGCTTATGTAACAATAGATGTACTTGTCAGCAAGAAAGCCATCGATCGTGGCCATCGGTAGGTCATTGTCGACTTTCCGTTCCACAGCTTGTTCAGATTGGTCGAATTACTTGAATTCAAGTAACCTGACCCTCGAGCAACGAATATCAATCAGTAGAATAGAACTTCTCTTATCCAAACACAGTGTTAACAACTGGTAAACTTTGAAACATCTTAATATCAATTTAAATAAAGTAAAATTAAATTCTTATTTCCAAAAGAAGACATAAGACAATTCTGTTATCAGGATTACATTTGTCTATCCGTTAGCTTTGACAGTTGGGATTTTACTCTAACAGGATCACGTCTGTACAATAATTTCAGATTATTTTAGCTCGAGCAACCTTCTCTGCCTGGGCAACGCCTACGATAGAATAAAAGAAGCTCTATCACTTCTATCCGGATAGAAGGAAAACGGTTTTCTTCCTCACAAAGACATCCTGTTTGTCCTTAGGGGACGGTCACGTCGTGGGAGCCATCGTCATTGCGAAAGAATTACAAAGTTGTGCGGGACCCAGAATGAAAGAGATATTTCTATGTAGCGTTTAAATAAGGTCGGATAGCCGAGAAAATTGAATGAGAAGAGAGCGTGAATGCGTGTAGATGGTAAGAAAAAGGAGCGTGTGCGAGTGTAACAGTGATTGCTCGACGAGGGATGCACTTGTGACAATTATATCTATATGAGGGTGCAAACAAACAGAGGTAGAACCGCGAGGGGATGGGTTTCATCATTTGTACATAGATAAGAAAACATGTTGCACGAGGAATACCCGCCTTTTATCGTGAAACAAGAGAAAAGGAAGATGAAGGGTTAACGACGTTAGAACAGAGACGGATTAAACTGCGGATGTTCATGCAAATTCATACGTTTTCTGAACGCGAACGGAAGAAATGGAACCCGACACACAAACGTTTCTTTTTCTCGCCCACCAAAAGTATTGCAGATAACGCGTGCTCTCCATACTTTGGACGTTTTCCGTGTTTTTGGGTATGGCGGCCATTCCAAGCTTCCCGGGCACGTTCAGTATTCCCCCATGGAACGCATAAACATCCACGGTTGCGGGGTTAACGTCGTGTAGCACGCGAAACGCCTCATCTTTCTGCTAAATGTTATGAATCTCGAACGGGAAGGTCCTCGAAGGTCGGTCGTGGCGCGTTGAAGACCTTCCTGGATATTCCCCTTCGACCTGTACGTCGCTTCGAAAACTTTCCTGTCACGATGTATTTTACCTTATTTGCGTTCTCCTTCCTCATTATTATATCTGGTCACTCTCAATCTCTACGCGAGTAAAGCTTGAGAACCGTATCACTGAACAATAATTATCACAGTGTCGCGCGTCGAGGCCTCCCTTGCGACCTGCGCACTCGATTAACCGAAAAATCCGCCATTTTACGTGAAAAAAAGGAAGAAAGAAAGAAAGAACGAAAGAAATAATCAGCGACACATTTCTTCTGCTGTATTGGTATATATCGTTGATACGATTTCTTGCTTGAATATACATATATATATATAGTTGTTGAATTTATATCGTGGTAAGGTTAGGTCGGGCGAGAAACGATCGAGGTTAACAGGGGACAGCCTCGAGGGCGCGACGAGCGTGGAGGCAACGCGGTGGTGTGGATGTAAATATAATTATTATCACGCTCGTGTAGAAATGTAAGAGACTAAACAAAACAAAAAAAAATATGGGTGAAGTTTGGAGGTTATGGTCACCAAGTACATCGTTGCACCTGTCGTCTGAGCGATGACGTATCACGCGAGAGAAGCGAAAATGAATCGACGATACGTTTCACTCAGGCATACGCTTAACGATGCACACACACACGAACACACATACACATATGCATACAGCATACATACACGTATACACTAGTACAGTAAACGAGAAAAATGCGAAAGAGAGGACACACATAAACAAACATACATACATACATACATACATACATACATACATACATACATACATACACACACGTACACGTACACACGCATGTTCACAGAAATGCGCGTAGCTTAACTGTCTCCTTAATAATAGGTGTTGGTAATGTCGTCGCCAGAAAGGGATAGTAACGAAAAAGAAGAAGAAAAAAAAAAGGAAGAAAGAAAAGCGAAAAACCGTACCAACCGCAGGGTTGAAAGAGATGGGAGAACGAAACAGAGGAAGCGGAGGAGGGTGAAGGAGAAGGGAAGCCACTTGTAACTGACATAGAATAGTGCAAACCTAACTATATTTACTGTGACATGTAATATCCTTAACGAAAAAAAAAAAAAAAAATAATGCGATCTACTTGATAGAAGAGTTGTTCTGCACAAACACGATGCTTCATTGATAATTATAGTGTCTTTCTCTCTCTCTTTCTCTATCTCTTTCTCTCTCTCACTCTCTCTTACTATCTTCAAACGAGGAAAAAAAAAAGAAAGGAAGAAGATACGTGCCTCTCTCTCTATACCTTTACGGCAACTTTCAACAAGAATTATAAAATCCGACACGACATCGTTTCGGAGGAACACGATCGAAAACGAGCACTCTCTATCTCTATCTCTCTCTCTCTCTTTCTCTCTCTCGTCACAGTTCACTCGATTCTCGACCTCTCGTCATCGGGAACGTACATACGTAATCACGCATCATCGAGCGTTAATCATTGTTAATTAATATGTATTGTATCGTCACCGATCACACTATCGTCGCGTTGGTACAAAGTACTTGCAACCGTTTACCAGGGGATTCCCCGTCGTCGTCGTCGTCGTCGTCGTCGTCCTATCGTGTAACCGATCGAGAGACATCCCGGTGGAAACGGAGGATCAGAAGAAGGAACGAAAGAAAAAAAGAAAAGAAAGAAGGAAACGTCGACAGGTGAACACAGAGAAAGAAGGAAACCGCGAGGAGTAGAGGAGGAGAGGAACAAAATGGAAAAAAGAAGAGTGTAACACAGGCTCGCGCGACGATCGATTTTTACCGTGTGAACGCGTGAACGACGAGGAGCGATCGATCGATCGTTCGTCGTCGTCGTCGTCGCGAGAATCGCCCGCGGAACCGCCGTGAAAAGCGTCGCCGTTGCCCTGGTCGTAAGGCCAACGAGATTCTATTCGGAACATTGTCATTTGGGGGCAGCCATCTCTTCGCTCTTTTCGTTTTTACCCTAGATTAAATAAATAAATAATAGAGTGTTGAGGCGAGAAAAATACAAGTTCTAAACGCAGCGAGGAGAGAGGAAGGAAGGAGGAACACCGAGCGACGCGTTTCGTATTAATTACATATTCGACGAGTCCACGTGTCGTTTTGAAGGAAGGACAAAAAAAAAATAAAGAAACACTTTGTATGCACCCGCCCCTCCCCCCCTTTCCCCATTGTTCATGCCCATTTATATTGCGTAGTTGGACCGATCGATAATTATATACGGACGTGAGGATACTATTATATATATACGTATATATACATATTATACATACATATATATATATAAATATATATATAAAAGCGACAGAATGAAACTACTGTAACTACACCTGCCTCTTGTGAATAAATGCCTATTTGTTTCTTTTCAGCGTTGTTGTTGTTCTCATGTCGACCCTCGTCGAACGAGTATCGAACGAACACCATTTTTTGGTTTTGGAAAAAATTGAATATTCTTATTTCGATAGCCTGAAGGGTAGAACGAATTTCTTTCTGTTTAATTATACGTTTTAAATACTTTAGATAACGAAAGTAGTAAAATGACGATAACTTGAGAAACAGTAGTACTTGGAAAAGTAGATCTATTTTTAGGTTAAGAAGTAAGAGCAGTTTATTCTCCAGGTTCATTTCGAATCAAAAAATTTTCTCAGCTCAAGGATCTCAAACATTGCTATTAACTCTTTGAACACTGAATACTCTCAGCCTGAGAAAATCGCAAAAATTGACAAACGCATATATTCGTCCATGGGCCCTATATGCAACTTTCGTCAGACGCATATATGCGTCTATAGTACTCTCAAAAGGTTAACATCGAAATGTGGGACCACTGAAAAAAGTCATAAGATGAAGAAAACAAAAATTGACAAACGCATATATGCGTCCATAGTTCCTACGAGCAACTTTCGTCAGACGCATATATGCGTCTATAGTACTCTCAAAAGGTTAACATCGAAATGTGGGACCACTGAAAAAAGTCATAAGATGAAGAAAACAAAAATTGACAAACGCATATATGCGTCCATAGTTCCTACGAGCAACTTTCGTCAGACGCATATATGCGTCTATAGTACTCTCAAAAGGTTAACATCGAAATGTGGGACCACTGAAAAAAGTCATAAGATGAAGAAAACAAAAATTGACAAGCGCATATATGCGTCCATAGTTCCTACTAGCAACTTTCGTCAGACGCATATATGCGTCTATAGTACTCTCAAAAAGTTAACACCGAAATGTGGGACCATTGAAAAAAGTCATAAGAAGAAGGAAACAAAAATTGACAAGCGCATATATGCGTCCATAGTTCCTACGAGCAACTGTCGTGAGATGCATATATGCGCTCAAAAGGTTAAAGGACACATTAGAAGG
This sequence comes from Tetrapedia diversipes, assembly GCA_033822845.1. Classification (NCBI taxonomy): domain Eukaryota; kingdom Metazoa; phylum Arthropoda; class Insecta; order Hymenoptera; family Apidae; genus Tetrapedia; species Tetrapedia diversipes. The sequence continues at coordinate 135,993 of JAOPTO010001012.1, forward strand.
ACGGTGATCCGTAAAACAGACATTTTATTAAATAAATATTTTGTCACAATCGTTCAGATCGGAAACAATCATATACAGCTATTGTACAATCTCGACGAGCTGATCGGCTGGTCGACTATTAATTTACAAAGAAGGCTACTGTGAGCACGCGCGAGCACGCGAGCACAGAGTCGTGTGTTAACACTATTCCTACCGACACTTTACGTATACCTATTCTTATCGCGACATTCCCACGTAAGACAGACTACAAATTTTTCTCAGAAATTAAACAATGAAAAAAGAAGTGAATATTGAAAAATGTATCATAAGTTTATTTGAGGAAAAGTCTAAAATTTAAAGGCGGTTCGATTACGTTGTATATGTGAAATTCGAATCGAAATTTTAAAAACGGTCATTCGACCGGTCGTGGTAGGAATAGTGATAAGTGATCCGCGAGCGAACTGCTTTGTTGTTACTTAACACCGATCGCTGATTAAAGCTAAGCATTCAGACTGGAATGGACAGAAAGAATGTCGAGGAACATCGACGCGGTTGGCCAACGCGAACGCGCGTGAAACGATTTCTCTGGCGTGTTTATTGCACTGTCGTTGTGTAGAAAGGGTGTAGGGTCGAGGTCGACTTTCACCACCAGCCGGGATGCGACATTCTTTTCTTTTTCTTTTCTTTCCTACAATTGTTCTACTTAATTTTCTGGTCCACGCAAACGGACGGACGGACGGACGTTGACGAATGAACGTTCTAAAAAATTCACGCGAATCGAAAACATTGACGAAGCCGTGTTGAAATCCTGTTCTGGAATTAAATTAACCCGTCTGTTACCAATCGATTCACATCGTGTCGATAACGGTGTTTTATTGAAAATTCGATCGATTAAAAATTTATCGCAACAGCAATAACATGTATAATATTATTTATTATCCGTATCACAATGAACGATAAAAGAAACTCCATTCTCGTAAAGGCTTACGTAAGACACTTTCTTCTTTCTCTCTTTTCGTTTATTTACAGTAACTGGCTCTTTAGGTCGCGTCATTGCGTCTCGTTCGGACAGAGAAAAAGGGAACGAGAAAATCGGTTAACGATAGTTTCGCTTAAACCCGTCACTCACGATGACAAGTCTGTGTCAGTGAGCCGATGAACTTTTATGAGTAAAAGACGCCATCGTAGGTCGTTCTTTGCCGTGAAACGAGCCGTTCCATGATTACCGGAATGACGAGACGCTACCGAGAGGAGAAAAGAAACGTTCACGCTTTGCTATTGAGGCAAGTAAACGATTTATCTACCTACTCTACCGGCTGACGCTTTCATTCTGGCGTCTCGTCGAAACTTTCCTTCGTTGCTTCTGCTTCGAACGAGTATAGAAACGTTCGATGTTTAAAAAAAAAAAGTTAGACCGAGTCTATTGTCAGGAATATTCAAGAGAATCCTTCCAAGCGAGACCTTATAGTAGTGACCTTGTCACTGAGAAACGAGCTGTCTCGTAAAACGAGGAAAAAGGATTCGTTAGATCTATGCAGAAGTTCCTATTGTTGCTTCGTCCAAGATGGGTACTTACTCTTGTATCCAACATATTTCTCCTCATTCTTCACTAATTTTGGTCATCTCTTAAGCAACTGGTCTATCAGAATTGAAGTAAAAGAAATGCCATCCATTTGTAAGCAACAGGAACCACTACCTAGACCTAATCACAACCTGTATGACGTGTAAAATATTGCAAAAAGCGACACACGCTTTTCATAGTGGGTTCACCACTTAAGTATAGGTCGGTAGACTGTCTGCGAAGAGATGAGCAGTCGAATGGTCCCTGTTGCGCAGACATGACATTGAAAAGCGCGGGAGAGAACCCCATTTTTTAGCGCAGTCTTCTTCTCTCACCAGACACCGGTGTCTTTTGGCTGTGTCACTTCACACAAACAGTCATTTTCGTCAAAACAACCCGAACATCTTCTTCGACGAGCCAGTGCTCCTCTTTTTCCTGGCTGGAGCCACGATCTCCTGGTTCTCAGAGGTCGGGGAGGTGATGGAGTTCGTGACAGGCATCAGTTTGCTTTTGACGTGCTCGTCTAAGAGGGACTGCACGTCCATCTGCCATTGCTCCAACTGCTGACTGAGCTCGACCTTCTGCTGAATGGCCTCCATCAGCTGGCTATTGATCTGGAGGACGTCTATCCTAGTCTTAGCCAGCTCTACTTCCGCCCTGTTCTTCCTAGCCACAGCCTGGTCCCTGACCTTGTACGCCTGAGCCAACACCTCGTCCTTGGTCAACTGCGAGTGCTCCATGTCATCCCGCGCTCTGTCTCGCTCCTCTTTCACACCACGTAGTTCAGCCTCGCACACGCTCAGCTTGCTGGTCATGTCTAGAAGAGCTTCTCCGCGCCTCTTCAGCTCGTCCTGCGTTTGCTTGAGCTGATCCTTCGTCTGCTCCAACTCCTCGCGCACCCTGTGAAGCTCCACGGCCAGGCCTAGCTCGCTGGGTGCTCCTCTTCCGGAGAGAGCCAGGTTGTGAACCTCCTCAACCAGGTCTAGCAAAGCACCAGGACAATTAGCCTAAAGAAAGAAAACAGAGTAACTCATTAGTATCAGGAACACACTGTGCTTGAGTCGGTTGAGAACGAGGTATCTCAGGTAGACAGTAAGGTACCACTAATCTTATCTAAGATAAGATCTAATCTAAGACCTAGACAAATTTCTAAGACATGTGTAACGGTATACTGCTAGGCGAATGCATAAAGAAAGAGACAAAAAGCATACTATATCACGTTATAGAACTAGAATACGTTCAAAGATTCTGAAATGTCCATTAATAAGCCTAAAGGGTTCAACAGCTAGAAATGCGAGTTTCATTGAGTAAATCTCATAAGCTTCTAAAAGAGCTGATAAGAAGGTATTCTTCAGGAGTGGCTACTCGTTCAACCCCTAGCATAGTCACTAATGAATGGGTAGCCCTTACACATCTCTAGCAGTCTACAAAGCACTAGTCATGCTCGATTTGCTATCTACCATCTGGTTACGGTTCTGATCAGCGAGCCGAGCACGTTTACGAAGTTTTCATGGGTGTGCAATAAAGACCGCTTCATGCATTACAACAACCGGAAACCGGAAGTCTCAGAACAAAAGAGTAGGTAGGTACTTTTGACGAGACCCTTACCGAGCTAGGGAGAGTCTCTTGCCCGTTGGTGTTCACCTCCTCCGCTTCCGCCGTGTTGTTCACGATCACGAGCATGGACTCGTCGCAGTCGCTCTGCAGACCTGAGTCGTCCTCCCCCCGTCGCAGATGGACGCACAGCTCCTTCAATCGCTTCACCGCCCTGGACACCTCTGCGCGCAGGTCATCCTGTTCCCCTAGAGAGCTTCCGCTCTCCTCGCACTCCATCTCGGCTTGCAGGGACCTCGGTGGCTTCTGTATCGAGCCTGATCTGCCTCTCCTTTCAGCTTCGATGGCCGCCAACGTCGCCGCCAGTTCGTCCCTGAGAATTCGATTGAAAGTGTTTCAACCACCCTTGCCCAACAATTGTTTCAGCGGCCATATGTGTTAACGGTTAGCTATCGGTACGCGAAAACACAGTGTTAGGGGCAAAATGTTCAAGCATCATATTGTATTTGGTAATTATTCAGGTTATCAGTTATATACAAGGTGTTTTAAAATGTAAAATAACCTATTGCCCATTTTTACCACCCGTATGTGTCATAAATGTAACACGTGACTAGAAGTCTATCTGTTAAGTATATTAGCTAAGTTTTATTTGCGATTTTTCTAACAAAACGTGGTGTATTAGCGGAGAATATAAAATCGTGAGGATAGTAAAGCTTACCTCTCCTGTTCTGCCAGCTTTGCCCGGTGTTCCGCCTCATGGCCTAGCCGCTCCAAGGCCGTCGCTCTATCCTCCGCTTCTTCGAGAGCCGCCATTGCCCTCGCCCTCTCCTCTCGCAGCTCCAAGGACCTCCTCTCCAATTCTGCTCTCTGCGCAGACACTAGCTGCACCTGGAACACGTCCAGCCCGTGCTTAACCGGCTTACGTTTTATTCGATTGCGTTATGCACCGCAGATATCAATAAGCCCACGCTGCTCTGGCAGCGATTCTGCCTACATTTGTACACGCTGACGTTCGGTGCACGTGAGACAAGCGTGGAGCACGTGTTTCCGGTTCTTTCGCGAGGAGAAACTGGCACGTAGCTCTCACGACAGTGGATAGAATTGAATTTAGTAATAGGTTAACTCTTTGAATACTAGGCGATTTCAAAGTGACACACCTATTAGATATGCCTGCATTCCTTTAAACCTCATTTCACGCTTTCAATTGGTTCCCAGTATTCAGTTCAAAGTATTGAAATAGAGTTCATTAATATTAATATAATATCACAAAAATATGTTAATATTATTGCAGGATATTAATATGAATTATTCTCATTATTACTATTAATTATTGATTAGTGATTGGATTTGAGTACACATATGTTACAGGGATGCTTCGTGTTGATCTCCGTTGTATTGGACATAATACGCGTATTTCTCCTTCCTTTCTCGCGCGTCCTTGTAACAGATACGTGAAAGGCAATACCAATCGCTCTCTTTCATTGCCGAAGGAAACCATTTTTATCACTGGAAGGTCACTAATCTATCCCAAGGGACACCTTCGTTCTTAATTCGTGTTTTCTCCGTTTGATAACCGATACTGTGACATAATCAATAACATCGACGTAACACGTGCAAGGAGAGCGTAACGTGTACTATAATTACCAGCGAGAACTCTCGTGCGAAGGGCACTTCCGGAAATTCGAGTTCACCTCTCCCCCCCCCCCCCCCTCCCTCTGTAAGAAGAGAACAAAGGGAGTAGAAGCAAAGGACGAGGGCAGGTTAAGTCGATTGTCGAGGGTCACGATTCAAGCCTTTTGCTTTACTGGTGAACTTCTCACGGCTACTGCGGTTTCCTCTCGCAATCTGCCACGAATTAGACGCTCGTACACGGCCCATTGATACCGTCTGGGTCATGCATATTCAGCTTTCCCTAACAATACCGAACAATAACCGTTCACCACGGTAGCAACGGTAAACGGCCAGCTGAATTCCCAGAATGATTCAACCGAAATCGTACAACGGTTGTACGTGTGCAACAAAAACGAGAATGAGGTCTACGCTCGAGACAATCGGTCGACGCGATCTCCCGCCAAAATTACTAGGGCGGTTGCATAATGATAGGCGCGAAGTAAAGCGAAGAATAAAGAAATAATTATCAGGAGATCATGGATCCACTTCGTAAATGTCCTTCAAATTCGACAAGAACTGTCTAAAAGTCATTGAAAAAGAATGAACTGGTTCTACGTGCAAGACAATCACTGAACACGGATTCCCGCCAAAATTACTAAGGTGGTTGCATAGCCACAGGCGCAAAGCACGGAATATGATTCCCTTGATAGTTGCTACTTGAATTCCAGCAGACTTGTCGAGTTTACAATTACAGTCGTGTCTAGTGTTCTAATGCATCATTTAATAGTCGTTGTAATGAAAATTAGACAATTCAGTATGCGAGTGTACAAAGAATCGTTGTCATCAAGTCTCATGTCCCTGTTACAATTACGCCACGTGACAACGCGAAAGAACTGAGCCTCTGTGGTGGAAAACTATTAATTTACCTCGTCCCTGAGAACCTCCAGGCTGCTGACGTGGTCCTGGAGCGTGGTACTCCTGAGGGCACACTTTTCCCTGAGCACCTTGACCTCGATGAGCAACTGCTCTTCCTGTTTCGCGGCCTCTCTCAGCTGATCGGCCAGCCTCGTGTTTTGAGCGGTGAGCTCCGAGACGAGCGTCGCTTGATCGCGTTCAGCTCTTCTCGCACGCTCATTCTGCTCCTCCAATTGGCTCCTGAGCGTCTCCACGTCCGCTTGCAGCTCCAACGTCCTCGCCTCGCTCTCGCCCCTGACTTCTTCCAGCCTTCGACGGAGCAGGTGCCTCTCTTGTTCCAGACTCTGCGAAAACGAGCAACGGGAAGGTTAAGACTATTAAACGGGATCGATGGAAGCCAATTAACGGCGGACTGTCGCGTGCTGCTATGCTGAAAGCTCTAATGGAGGCACGTGTTGAAACACTGGACTTGTTATCTACGTACAAAATGATACGTAGGTAACAGACTCCATCGTTACCCACTGCATCAAGTGGTCCTAACTGGAACACTCTTATTTCAAGTTACATAACGTATTAAAAAATCGTCGTTTAAATTACGCAAGTAATTTAAGTTCCTTCAAAACTGTTCTTTCCTAAAGAAAACGTTAGTTTTGGAAAATACCTTTGGCTCGGTGCAAAAACAAAGGCACCTTTGGCCTTTGGAAAATACCAGGAAATAAAAATTCGAAATCAGACATGAATTATTTATCAGAAACTAGGTTTACGGGACCCGTCAATTTGATGGGTTTCGGACTTAGTGAGTAAAATTTGCAAAAATAGTTACTATTATTCCCAATAACTTTTGCCGAGTTTTATTGATAAAGTGATACAAATATTCCCAAATCTATTTCCCTCTGAGTTCTGCAATTCCAAATTCTTTTTTTATGTACACCTACTCCTTAATATATAAATACTTTGTTTCATAAAAGTAAATTCTATGAGTAAATTTCATGAGTAAAAATTTAATTTTTCAATTTATTCATGGTTACACTTTTAACAAATATTACTAATTAAATGTTATTTTGATATTTTTGGAATATTTGTTCGGGAGCACCTAAGAACCCCAACTCTGATTTTTAAAAAAATTTTCAAAAACCTTCCCGGGGACATACCTAACAATTTCCCAAATTTTCACGGCGATTGGATGTATGGTTTTTGAATCTATCGAGTACAGACAGCCAGACAGTCACACATTCATTTTTATTTACACATATAGATTTCAAACGAAGCACCCTGTACATAAAAAATCACAACGAACCTAATGTACAATTCTAAAGTAATATTCAAACGAAGCTAACCATTTATTCACGCCTAGTAATCGGTGTAATGACAGTGCAAACACGTTTAACCAATCGTCACAGCAAAAAACGTTTCCTCGCAGGTATCGAACAATGGTAACAAAAAAAAAAAAAAAAAGGAAGAAAGAAACCGGAAAACAAACTTCAACGGCGGTCTACCTCAACGTTGCTCATAAAATCGCCGACCGGAATCGCTTGACTACCTTCGACCTCGGGACATCGGTATCGACCTACGAAGGCTACCACCGCAAACGTCCCTGGATAAAATATCGAAAAACAGGATTCCGTTCTCCGCGTCTCCTTTCTCGAAATTCTCAACCTCGTTTCACCGGCCACCACGTCGTTCGACGAATTTTAAAACGTACCACGGTGACTCACCGCGCCTACTTCTCTCTCAGGTTCACCAGTGACGCTGGTAGAGCGTTCGCAGACCTACGAGGATACGGTGAAAGGACAATGTTTGGATGTTTCGTAACCGAGCCAAAGCTCCGGAGCGAGTTTCATCATCGCTGGAAAGGTTGCTCGACCGTCGGTTTCTCGGGTTTGCTCCGAATTCTGTTCCTTTGTCCGTTTACACAGGGTGTCCCTCTCGCAATCGAGTTAACCCTTTGCGGACGGAGCAGTAAAGAAAATAGTTACGTCGCGCATTTGTGTTATAAAAACTAAAGCTGTATTTAAATAAGTTTTTCATAAAATCTAACAAAATCATAAACAAACAAATTTAGGCCAACTTGAATTCTTAGGCTAGTATACCCATGCATATCTTACACGTGTCGTTTACGACAGACAAACGCCAGCCGCAGCGCGAGAGTTGGGCGGATATATCAGACACTCGTCCACAAAGGGTTAAAGTGTATTAGGTTGGCGACTAAGTTCTCGCCGTTTTTTTTGTTTTTTTTTTAACCCTTTAACTACGGCATATTTTGGCACGCACTAGCTGTACGGTATGGTACGAATTCACGCTCGCGACGTCCACTGGGTACGACGAAATTTTTCGTTAGACATGCATTTTTGAGGAAGTATATTAAAGTATTCGAAATACACCAATACCCCACTTTGCGTCGGGGTTACGTTCCAAAAAAACACGACGCAAATTGAAACGACGCAAAGTGAATTAAGATTTTCTATAGCAAACCATGTAAAGATCGAAGATTGATACTGAACTCTAAAATTAGCAAAACAAAGTGAAAATAAAACTGTATTAAAATTACGTTGATATATACTACACACCTCTCAAGTTTTCATAAATTATGTACCGGGTCGACCTTAATTACCTTAATTACCTTCAACAGTTCATAATAACTTTTCTTTGCAATTCATATAAATGAAACTGGACATGGTCCTTTGCTATGGACACTTTTAGCAAGCGAGCATTTAATTTCCAAAGTGTGACTGAAGGGTTGAGAAGGGTTTAGTTCGCAGAAAAATGGCAGAACTCTGACGACTTCGCGAGCATTCGAATGAAAAGGCGGCTTAATGCAGACGTACACACAAACAATCGCACGGTTCGATGTCGGCGGAGTTTATCGAGCTAAATAGAAGGTATATACGGCCTTGGTCTCCCGTGGTTACTCATCGACCGATCCTCCACGAAGCCAAACGCTCATGGAAGGCCAATCGCTCAAAAATCATCAGGGGTCAACGAAATATGTTCTTTAAAACAGGCGCAATTACACGATCGATTTATTATTCTTGACTTATCGAAAATGCGTGTCGTGCTTAGAATCACATCACATAGTAAATAACAGCTTTTAATAATTTTCTAGTAACTTTATGTAGGTACCTTTGAATTGCACCATACACCAACATATATTTAACCCTTTACTGCATGAATTAATAAAGCGTTGAAAAAAAAATTGTTTCACGGTAGAAATAACTTTATTTAATTATCAATAAGACATATTAAAAGAAAAATAATGTAAAAGTTTTATATTTTGGTGCATACGAGACCAAATTTGGAATCGAAAAAAAATTAGTCGTGAAGCACAGAAAACAGTTTAAAAAGCGGAAAAATTATTATCCGTCGAGAAAGATGAGTATATCGACTCCATGAAAATATTTTTTCTGTCAAAAGTTTCTGAAGTTTTCTGAAAATGATTCACTCGCACCTCAATTCTGCTTTCTAACCCATTTGCACAAAAGTGAGGTTATTTCGAAATATCATAAAATCATAGACAATTTTTTCGCGTTTTATTATTGCTAAATATATATTTGATGGATTAAAATAGTTTGGATTATTTTATAATACTTAATTTGGAAATAAAATTAAATCAAAATTGTAATACCATATATGGGCCCATATGTGGTAAAGGGTTAAGATTTACTTAGTTTAAGTACCGCATCCACAACCCAACTCCACTAATCTAACTGATCCTCACGAAATTGTAATATACCAGAATAATTATTTATAATTCTTGCTGAGGATTGATCGAAATGTACTCTTTGAAACAAAACAAAAAAGAAGAAAGTCGCCCATTCGTGATTCGGCTGAGTTTCTTGCTGGGCTCAAATCCGATTGCATAGAAAACTGGGGTAAAAAAAATATAAAAACAGCAAAAGTTTTAACTTTTTATTTTTATTTTATGTATTTTATATTAATATATGTATTATACTTCAATGCTTATTCCATTGAATTCCTTTTAAAATTCCAATTTAAAATCCTATTTAACTTTAAGAAAAAGAACGTCACCCATATTTGGTTAAAAATACGTATTCGCTATTTTCTACAAAGTAAATAATTTTCAAGGAAAAGGTGTAATTGAAATGTAAGTCGATTAATTTTCTATAAGTGTCATATTTACGAACGGGGGTGTATGTGATGTGTATAGGCGACTAGAAGTGCCTGAGGCAACTAGCGGAGATCCATGAGTCATGGATCCACTCTATCCTGTTCTCCGACTCGACTCTTGCAATGGTTTTGTTGTCGATGACACACTACGAGCCAGTGTTCTCCAGGGAACACCGTTCCCTTTCCTGAAATACCTTTAAATAACCTATCCGAATAAACAACTCACTTTTCCACGATCTCTCTCCAAAAATTATACACCCACCTTTGTAAATTTTATGGTTAAAAGATTCGAAAGTCCATTGCTTTAATTCGAGATTCTACTAAAATGTTTAGATTTGAATGTTTAAGTTTTGTATAGCAGAAACTTAAGTATTGAACGTTTGAACAACGATATTTGAATAACGAAATGATTAACATTGAAAATTTAAATACTTGAATTTAAGTTGAGTTTGTTTGAGCAGGGTTTGAATTTGTTTGAGTAATGTATGAGTTAGTTTGTTTAAGTTTGGATTTAAATTTTAATAATTAAATTCTATATAATAGAAGTGTAAATGCTGAGTTGTTGAATTTTGATATTTAAATACTGAAATGTATACTGCTGGAAATTACTATATTTGAACTTAAATTGAGTTTGTTTAAACAAAGTTTGAATTTGTTTGAGTATTGTATAAGTTTGTTCCTTTAAGTATGGATTTAAATTTTGATATTTAAATACTGAAATGCTTACTGTTGGAAATTACTATATTTGAACTTAAATTGAGTTTGTTTAAACAAAGTTTGAATTTGTTTGAGTATTGTATAAGTTTGTTTCTTTAAGTATGGATTTAAATTTTAACAATTAAATTCTATATAATAGAAGTGTAAATGCTGAGTTGTTGAATTTTGATATTTAAATACTGAAATGCTTACTGTTGGATATTACTATATTTGAACTTAAATTGAGTTTGTTTAAACAAAGTTTGAATTTGTTTGAGTATTGTATAAGTTTGTTTCTTTAAGTATGGATTTAAATTTTAACAATTAAATTCTATATAATAGAAGTGTAAATGCTGAGTTGTTGAATTTTGATATTTAAATACTGAAATGCTTACTGTTGGAAATTAAAATATTCGAATTTAAGTTGAGTTTAAACAAAGTTTGAATTTGTTTGAGTATTGTATAAGTTTGTTTCTTTAAGTTTGGATTTAAATTGAAATTTTATCTTTCGTATACCACTCAATATTTTTGATTACGAAAACAATAATAATATTATTATCCTCACCTCGAATCAAACCTGGTTCGCTATCTATCACAACGTATGAATCATAGATAGGCGTGCGTTATAGGTACTCAACCTCTCGGCAAACACAAGCATCTGTTATTTCCAGTAAATCCGTACGTTCGGTTACAAATGACGTACTTGCACATATCCGCGAACCGATCAGCGTGGATAATTACAAGACTACACTCTGTCGTTGCAAAAGCACGACAAGGCTCGACTCTATCAATCGAGTCGCGAGTCCTGTTCAATGTTCGATCCTTGTCTACTCTATCAGTCTTTCGTCATCGAAACTAATGCCACATTTAATGGACAGATCATGACGAAACATACTCATTAAGAGATTCAATTAATTGCCGGTGAGCATGAAAAAGATCGTACCTCTTGCAAAACATTTCCAATTTTCTCATACTCAAACCCGTTAAGTTGATTGAATTTCAAGTAAGATTTCCAACATAATGTTTATTGCAACATTTTCAAACACTTCACAATCTTCAAAATTTGCTTGAGGTCAATGAATAATTCAATGAATCTCGACTTGAAATTTCACTTGAAACTCGAAACAACATTTGAAAATCTTTTTAATTGGCAATTTGACTAGTACAGGAACCTCAGAGACCACTCTGATTCGTTTTGACGAAGGGATATTAAATAAACTCATGTGACCCTTGAGTTCAAGTAAAATTTGAAATTTAACTTGAAACTCAAAACAACATTTCAAAATGCTTTCAAATTGGGAACTTAACAAGTACGAAAATTTAAGAGATCATTTTGGTTCATTTTGACGAAGGGATACTGAATAAACTGAGGTGACTCTTTAGTTCAAGTAAAACTTGAAATTTAACTTGAAACTCAAAAACAACATTTAAAATTGCTTTCAAATTGGGAACTTAACAAGTACGAAAATTTAAGAGATCATTTTGGTTCATTTTGACGAAGGGATACTGAATAAACTGAGGTGACTCTTTAGTTCAAGTAAAACTTGAAATTTAACTTGAAACTCAAAAACAACATTTAAAATTGCTTTCAAATTGGGAACTTAACAAGTACGAAAATTTAAGAGATCATTTTGGTTCATTTTGACGAAGGGATACTGAATAAATTTAAGTGACTGTTGAGTTCAAGCAAAGCATGTCTAGCTTAAACGGGGCGTCAGAGCAATCTCCAGTCTGGCCAACTGAAAGTTCGCAATTGAATACCCCATAAATAACACGGTGGATCGCTTCTGTTGTTCCCGCCGCGCATAAATAACAACGTTTCATCGCGTTAAAGGGAAAACCGGCCGCGACAGGGAGATCATTCTAATTATACGGCCACGGTCGGCAATACATCTTCCGGCACACTTTATCGGACTTCTAATTTAATGACCGAGCTCCTGTCGCTTTCTGCTCGAAGAAACAGACATCCGCCCGATAGAAAGGGAAATAACCGAAACAAGGAAGCAGAGTGAACAGCGACTGGCACGAGTGGGCGCGGATATTCGATTTATCATGCCACACTCGCCCCCGTCCATGGGACACCGTACTAACCAGGAACACTGCCGGTTCCTTTGATGTGGAAGCAATCTGTGCTTAAAAGCCAGATTCCTTTAGGTCTATTTTTTAAACTAGGCTACCGATATTATGGTAATAGTACTATTGCTGTGGTATAGGAATATTATTGGTAGACCTGAGTTAACTATATTTACATAATACTAGTAATATTGCTATTACTATAATACAGGAATATTACTAATATTACTATACGTTTAATATTACAAATATATTAATTAATCAATTAATTAAATATTAATATTACTAGTATTACTATAATATTAATATTACAAATATATTAAATAATTAATTATTAATATTACTAGTATTACTATAATATTAATATTACTAGTATTACTATAATATTAATATTACAAATATATTAATTAATTAACTAATTAAATATTAATATTACTGATATTACTATAATATTAGTAATATTAATATTATAAATATATTAATTAATTATTTAATTAAATATTAATATTACTAATATTACTATAATATTAGTATTATATTAATAATTATAACAATATTAATATTATATTAATAATTATAATAATATTACTAATATTACAGTAATATTAGTATTATAAATATTATATTAATATTACTAATATCACTGTAATATTAATATCATAAGTATTGTATTAAATTAAAATTATTTAATAATCAGTTATTTAATAATTATAAATTAAATTTATTACAATTATTATGTGTATTACAAACTAATACTCTTAATTGTATTGTTATTAACATTATCAGTATTGTAGGTTAGTAATTATTAATTACTGTAACTTCAAATATTGCTGATATTATAAATTATTAATAAGGGATGTGAACTGGATTCTTTACAATCCTGTACATATATCTATCCCAAATCATCATCGCTAATAACCACTCAGGTGCAATTGAAACATTAGCTATACTGACATCTACCACTACACCGTAAAAACTTATTTGGTTTCTTAAAATGTCGAAATCGAACAACGAAAAAGTTTGAACGTCGAAACGTATACCGATACCGATCTCTTCCCGTTTCTTTTGCAAATTTTACGAGCGCCGACGAGCGGATTGCGAAAACGGAATGACGAGCCGTGTTTCCAAAGTGTGAGACAATTTTCGTACCACGTCTAATCTAGTTACACGCCACGACGAGCAAGACCTTCCCGGGGCCGACGATTCCTCGCATTCTCCGTTCCTTGGACCCGTTTTTACCGTTAAACAGAAGGCGACCACCAGCGCTGAGGCAAGAAGCCGGAGAAATTGTGACGGAATCATCAAGAAGAAACGAATCGTGGTGTTATAATCGCGTCCCAATTACGGTCCACGAACAAAAGCCTTAATAACCGTGGCTGTAAGCTGTCCTTAGCCAATTTTGCAACGAGAAAAATGGCACCAGAGCATTTATTTGCTTTACATCACTATCCTTGAGAAATTTAATTCGGCAATTTTTTGAATCGTTAGATTGCAAAGTTGGAACTTTTACGGACACGAAATAAAGTAGATGCAGATTTTACAGTTTGGTTCTTTGCTTCACATTCTTATCATTGAGGAACCTAATTCGTTAATTTTTGAATTGCTAATTCGTGAGTTGGAAACTTAATATATTTATATTTATACTTAATGTAACATTTATATTTACAGCTGTACTTAATATTTATACTTATTAAGGATAAATGGTAATAATTTATCAAGTATAAATGGCGTGACAAACAATTTTATTGACGAAGTTTTGAATACAGATATTGTTCAGCATATTAAAAATGTTATTGCTTAATTATTATTCATTGAACGTTACTAATTATTAAATTATCTAGAATCGAGTACATCTGAATCCAAATTGAACAATCTAATAAATAAACACTATACCTTTTACGGTCACTGTATCTGCATACAAAGACCCACCACTGTCATTCATAACACATCGAATATTTTCCACACATTAAACGCACCTATCCTGGGCATTCAGCCTCGTTACATTTGCATAAATATCCGCAATTTGTTTGTTACCGTTTTAGGTGAACAAAGCATCGTAAACACGTCTAATCGAACATTATCAAACATCGCAGGCATACTCTAGGTATGAGTCAGATTTTCTCGAAAGAAAAATAGAGGGAAAAATGGTAAAAGATACGAATGCACGTGTACAACGAGCATTTTAGAACGAATAGAAAAGTTAGAAAATATCGCGATAATCGGGATTTAATTGGCGCCGCAGTTCGCGATGACGCAGAGCGCTCGGCTTTCGGCGTTGCGCCGTTCCTGGTTCACTTTCCCTCAGAAAAGAACGATTATGCGAGGTGAACCTTCTCAGAGATGGTGGAGGGTGAGGAGGGGAGGCAATCGGAAGGCAATGGCCCGTGACGAGCCCGGCAATGATCGCATAGCATCGCAACAACGAGGTCCATCCGCGTGTTGCGTGATTTGCTCCAAATGACGAATTAATGTATAAAAAAAAAAAAATCTGATGACTAGAATACACTGATAGGAAGTTTAAATCCGTGAGAAAGTGTAGAAACTATACGAAATATCTCAAAGAAATTGCATGTTATAATGTCCACAAAGTGAAAAGTGAAAAGTCTCTGTCCAGGTACCATTTTTTTATTTCGTCCTTACAAAAATTGGAATTTCCATAAAAAATTATAGTCTTCGACAGTTTAGGGGAAAAACAGCGGCTTAATAATATTTGCCACGCTTTAAAATGAAAACTGAAAAGTCTCTGTCCAGGTACCATTTTTTTATTTCGTCCTTACAAAAATTGGAATTTCCATAAAAAATTATAGTCTTCGACAGTTTAGCGGAAAAGCAGCGGCTTAATAATATTTTCCACGCTTTAAGGTGGAAAGTGAAAAGTCTCAGTCTAGGTACCATTTATTTATTTCGTCCTTATAAAAATTGGAATTTCCATAAAAAATTATAGTCTTCGACAGTTTAGGGGAAAAACAGCGGCTTAATAATATTTGCCACGCTTTAAAGTGAAAAGTGAAAAGTCTCTGTCTAGGTACCATTTTTTTATTTCGTCCTTATAAAAATTGGAATTTGTATAAAAAATTATAGTCTTCGACAGTTTAGGGGAAAAACAGCGGCTTAATAATATTTGCCACGCTTTAAGGTGGAAAGTGAAAAGTCTCAGTCCAGGTACCATTTTTTTATTTCGTCCTTATAAAAATTGGAATTTGTATAAAAAATTATAGTCTTCGACAGTTTAGGGGAGAAACAGCGGCTTAATAATATTTGCCACGCTTCAAAGTAGAAATTATTCGAGAAAACGATAAATACTAAATCCTGTTTGAATTCAAACTGTTGGAATTGAAATTATTTTATATCAGTTTACTTGAAAATGTCATATCAACCTCTAAACCTGTCCTCGTTAGTCAAGTGACATTTCTGAGTTCAAGTAATTTGAAATTATTCCATCAAAGCGAACCTGTGTTGAATTTTAAGTTTCGATGCAAGCGAAGGTACTCCCATCAACACGAATTTGTTACAAACATTCTATCAGGTGTTGCCTCCCCGTTGCTTGAATTCAGACGACTCGAGGTCAAACAACTTGACTTACACAAACACGAACCTAATTAATCGGAATGAGACTTGTTCCTAGCAATCGTTCAAACGTACACGGAAACGTGCTGATCAAGTATAACCAGAATTCCTTGGTCACAACCGTAGATGTCACGAATACATTATGATAATCCTGTATTCCAGCAGAAACAACCAGGATTTGGTGAGTGTTGCTTCGAAAAATCACTGCACGCCTTTCACTATCGCTCCACAGTTGCGTGTCTTGACCTTTCCAATCGAAATGGAATGCATAAACCATTATACACGTGCCTGGTAAAATTATTTATAGTGATTTATTAAGCCAGTCTGGTAACATAACCGGTTTCGCCTTCCAATGTTTTTCGACGCATTCGTGGTTACTCATCCGGCGCCTAATTTTAAGCTGGCGACCATTACAGTCGGCAAAATCCAACAAGTGACGATACCAAAAACATAATCATCGGTGATCCAAAGTGTGACTAAACAGAAGCAACGATAAACTGGTCCCAAGTTGTGAGTACTTTAACTCAAGTGCTTTAAAGTCAATCAGATTTGACAAACGGAGACGGATTATAATCTTGAGATTAAGAAAATGGACCCTCGGAGCGAACATTTGGAAGGAAAAGAGTTAGTCTGCCATCTAGTGACCACGATGTGTATTAAAATTAGGAATCACTACCTGGCAGAGGTACACTCCCACTCAAAAGTCTCAAGACCCACATTCTGTTCAATAAATCATACATACTATGAATTTTGGACTAATTTACTTTCGAATAAATCCAGAGCGAAGGCAACAAATTTCATGAGGCCTTTAAGCTGAGCTGATCTCTCTTTGACTTTCTCTTGCTTTAAAATTTATGTTTCCCAGCTTAAATTTGTTCTCTGGGCAAATCCCCCAAGCGAATGTTAACCAGGTTAAGTAGTATTCCGCGCTCGATACGGACTTTTACTCTCGAAAGCTTTGCTCGGCCAGAATGTGCAAAACAACTGAATTGGATACACGTCCGCAAGCATTGACACGAACGGGAGCAAAGGAGAACCTACGATCGCCGATGTTAAGCGTTGTGTAATTTCGCCAGGCCTATTACGGTCAGAGAGTATCGCTTCACCGGGGAAAGAGCAGTTAATAGGATCGAAGCGCGACTATCTTGTTTGATTGCACGCAGGGCTGTCGTGATGTCGAGTCTAGGCTGCCATTCACGAAAAATCAATTTATCAATTATGGTTGCTAGCAGTATATTACTATATCACTATATATAATACTACAATACTATATTATTATATAAAATTTTATATTAATATATTACTCTATATAATACTATATTACTATATAAAATATTATATTAATATATTACTCTATGCAATACTATATTACTATATAAAATATTATATTAATATATTACTCTATATAATACTATATTACTATATAAAATATTATATTAATATATTACCCTATATAATACTATATTACTATATAAATACTGTATCACTATATATTACTATATATAATACTATATTGCAATATATTACTATACATAATACTATAATACTATATATTTCTATGTATTACTAGCCAGCTGCAAACTTGAACATTGCTCGTTCAAAGCTACTCAATGATAGTAAAAGTATTATTAATGGTTCTCGAAACTGAGGTTTCTCAGATTCTGAAACACCCTCCGAAAAATCTTTTTCGTGAGACCTCTGACACTTTCTCAGACTTTCCTACAAAGCTGGTGCCAATCTTATTTAAAGAAAGCTTTGGTGAGACCTCTGACACTTTTCCCAGAAAATAAATTCCTCTAACAAAACTCATACTAATCAAAAGACCACATTTATAAAGAAGTCTTCTAATTGGTTCTATTATGCAACAGAAAGTGTTGTGTTTGTAGACCAAATGTCCTGCACGTTGAAAGGAAGTGTTCTTTCGATAGATAAAGAGCTTTGGAATTGGACCATGTCGATAGAAGTTCAAACAAACAATTTTGTGCTTGTAAAGAAGACGCCGCACTGAACTGTTTTATTGAATTACCATCGTTTACTCCTGCGCTAACGACGAGCACAATTAGCGGGCTCCTGTTCGCAAGCAGCGCCGTGCATCCGACGTAAAACAACGTTCGGGGGGCTCACGGTCGTTCTTCGAATCGCGCTAACAAAACACATTCTGAACAATGAACACGCGACGAGTTTTCGTAACATCGGGACCGACGTATTCGCGTACGTAAATGCAGGTTGTGTAATTAGAGCCACGTCGAGTGTTTAACCAGCTGCGATGCCTCGGTCACGATTACTTCATCGATACTCGATGGAAACCCGTTGTTGTACCACCTGATTGCGTGCACAATGTACCGAATAACGGGCCGCCTAACCAACTTCGATATCGTGTTATCGTTTTACGTAAGCGACGGCCTAACTCGATTCCGCGGTCGCCATTAGCTCTGAGAGCTAAGAGGTGCCGGGAACGTTTTACGCGATCGAATATTCAATCTGCTGTGACGGACCGTGGCAAAATGTCGCGCTTTCGGTAGGAACGTTGCACAACTTCGTTGAAATGCACGGTGATTCGCGTGTTCTGGGAATTGTGGAAACACTTTTGCGTTTGAAACTCGAAAGCATCCATCGCTATGACTCGATCTTAACGCTATCGGTTATTTGCAGTAAGGTATACTGAGGTAATTAACAAGTCGTTCTGAACTCTGAGAAATATTCAAATAAAATGGGGAAGTACTGCAAAAGAAGTATTGCCAGGAGCTAATAAGCAATGCGTCAGGACGAATCGTAGAAACTGGTAAAATCAGAGAGTAGTTAGGTCGGTGATTAGGTGGGTGGTTAGATGGGTGGTTAAGTGGGTAGTTACGTGGGTGGTTAAACGGGTGGTTAGGTGGATGTTAGATGGGTGTTGCGTGGTGTCAGATGGTTGGTTAGGTCAGTGGTTAGGTTAGACAAAGTTAGACAATAATCAATCCGACTGTACTTTCAAAGAAAGTAGTGTCTACTTGCAGAACATGTGGACAGTTTCAATTAGTACTATTATTAGTAAATCAAACTTCTGACTTTAAATCACAGTGTAAATCGAACCTAGTACATCATCGAATCCAAGAATTCGAAACATAAGGAATCTCAACAACGACGTTCACGTTTAACTGAAGCTAAAACTGCTAACTACAATATCTACAACGTGTAACTTCCATATTCCATAAATTTCGAAGCAAAGTGCTATTCTGTGGTTACTTCACAACGATTACCTAATCCCATCCAGATTTAGAGCAGGCATAATAACTGTCCCAAGACTTTTGAACGAGGATGCACAATTCTGTAGAAGGAAAGTGGATCGCGAGATCCCTGTGGAAACTCGTATACAATGAGATATTAATGACTATATATACAGTCTGTGCTCGGCATCGTTCCGGCTATTATTAAGTAATTAAACGCCATAAGCAGCAAAGATTTGCTCGAAAGTTACGCGAAACCCTGATAAAGGACGAGCGCCAGCGCCATTATTCGCCTAATTGCGACCGATAATCGAGACCGGTTCGAGGAATACGAATGAAGGTAGCCTCGTTGCGAGCAAGGCTGTCGATTATCGGACGGATCTGCGAAACTAGCAGCCAAGAACGCGATTAATTAGATTACGAGAAACCAAAGGCCTATCCGTGTCGCAACCACTGTCAGCGACAGTTACTGTTTCGCGGTTACTATTATATATTGTTTACAAAACCCATGTGACTCACCAGCAATTAAAGCGATATTGAGCAACGAGGCTGGTGTTTGCGGAGTGTGCACCTTTCGAAAGGTATCAAGGCTGCTTAAATGCTAATGTTTGCGGAATGTTTTATCTTATCGAGCCGCTTCAGCTTGTTGGAGGATGACAATGCGCGTTCGAGGCTTCGAACAAACTTCTCTATCTGCTCTTCTGTGACTGCCAACTTAGTTAACAGGTTGAACGCTAGATATATTTAAAGCACGATCTCTATTGGATAGGAAAATTAATTTTGAACGATTTTTGATTAGGTGTATGTTCAGAACAATGTGAAAAGGAAATGTTATTGGTCTCGTTGAATCCTAGAATCATTACTGTTGAAACAGTCAATACTTTTAAGTGTCTATAGAAATTTTCTATTATTGCAGATTTATTTTTCTGTGTAGCTACTTTTACAAAGACTTGGTAAATTCGTCCATTTTTCAATTATCACCTTCTTTTATCTAATGAATGACATAAAAATTCAGAAATTTGTCACATTTTTCTTGCATAATGGTGTAGATGTATACAAATTGGTTCGACGATCTAGAATCCTTTCACGATCAACTCGTCACCGACTGAAATCGTGGGAAACGAGGAAACCGTCACGGGTAGGCTCGGCAATGTCACCGAGAAAAATCGGTATCTTATTTTACAATGGTCCCTTAAGCGGTAAACCGCGTCTCGAGAAACGAGCGTACCGATCTCCCATTTCAAATCGTTATTCGACACCGACAGGTGAGAGTGCACGCACTTTACGCACGCACTGTGGCCGTGCAAGCATTATGAGAACGAAGGAAAAACCTGTGGAGGTGATCCGAGCACGTAACCGCAGAATTTTCCCTGCCGTGTTGCAAGGTTCGTTTGTAATTAAAGAGTCTGGCGCAACAATTGGCCAGCTCCATCTTTGACCAATTTTAAATTAGAACCTGTCCCACGAGTTGAACCACGAATTTTTTATGCGTTTAAACTGCAGAACATGCACACAAAATACAAGAATCTGCCAAGTATCTCGTATCTGATACGACGAACGATATCTTTGGCTGCATTTGCATAAATTTCAAGATTTTTCCGGGTCATTCAAAGCTAGAAAACATGACCTTTCCAACGATTCCAAATTGAGGTCGTTCGAACCCTATTTCACCGAACCTAACCCGAACCTAACTTTCTCCCTCGACCCACTTAACGAAAATCCATGGATTCTTTTGCCCGCGCGTGAAGCTTAAAACTCGGAAGTAATGGGAAATCTATGTTTCCAAGGAACGAAGCATTGACCCTATTACACCGTAGCCATCTTCAGCAGAATCGTCCAAGCCCTTGGACCTTGTTAAAATGTCACGGTACGCTTGGAAGCGGTTTGGCGCAGGTTCAGCGTCGAATCGCAGGGAAATTGCTCGTGGAACGTAACTCCTACAAACGAGGATGCTCGTTCCGCGGCCTCTCCTCGATCAACTGGTGCCAAGGAACCGGAGGAACAATGGGGGAAGATAACGAACGAGGTGTAACCAGATTGAAAACAGACACTCTGGGTTTCCGCGTAACGGTACTGCACAGAGCTCCTAACTAGCCTGTTTCGTGACAAACCTCGGTGAACCTCTGCTTCCACCGTCTTCTTCCCGCTCTTTTAATTTCGCTCGCCCGCAGGGTGTCTGACCATCATCAGAATGTCTGTTACTTCTTGTGCCACAACGATCGCGTTCAATTTGTAACGCAGCCCAGCATCCGGCAGGCTATAACGGTCAATTTATATTGTCCCTTCAAACAAGTTCAGTATCCAACACGATCCGTATCAGATAAAAAATGCTAACCGTTCAAACACGTTACATTTAACACAAAATCAAATAAATTTCGACGAAATAGATCACGACCAATTTCACATGCTAAAACGAAAGCATAGTGGGACGATCACGTCAGATTCGTAGAGTTTCAACAAGTTCTGACAATTTTAGTTAACACGTTCGTCGCCACGTCATCCATATTTGGGTGACACTATTTTTCTTAAAGTTAAATAGGATTTTAAATTGGAATTTTAAAAGGAATTCAATGGAATAAGCATTGAAGTATAATATATACATAAATATAAAATACATAAAATAAAAATAAAAAGTTAAAACTTTTGCTGCTTTTATATTTTGTTATCCCAGTTTTCTATGCAATCGAATTTGTGCCCAACGAGAAACTCAGCTGAATCACGCTGGACGACGAACGTGTTAACTCTTTGAGGCACGGTGGGATTAAAAATGTCCCACCTTTTTGATGCACGATAATGCATGGTGGGACATTTTTACACCCACCTCGAAATATTGCAACAGCTCCATGCGTATAGGTTTATATTTGATCTCACTTATGTAAAACAGTTGGTAATACCATGAAAAAATGTTATAAATAAGTTTGCTTGTGTTGGTAAGTTTTAACATGTCCGTACAAGTCAGTATAGGTCTGTTTAAGTTGAAACGCGACAGAATTCCTGTGCGACATGGTTCTATTCATTTTTTGAAATCCTGTGCCTCAAACAGTGTCGCATCATCCAAAATGTTCTCGATAATGTCAGATGATGTTTGAGCCGCCGTTTGAGCCATACATGAAAGAACTAAATGTCTTGTTCGTTAGACCAACTGGATTTGTTGGAAACGGAACATGTTCGAACGGATAATATGAATCGACCTTAACGCGGCGGCTTTATGAGCCATCAGGTACAAACACGCCCGGCTCGCGGAACCGACCACGGCGAATGGGAAAAGGGCAAGAACCCATCGAGGTGCTGGATTAACGGTGCCCAACGCGCGATCTCTGATCGTAATCGATCACGTGGGACCCCGTCGTTTGTACTTTGCTCAGGTCTCTTCAGTTTCAAGGAGATTTAACCCTTTACGGTCGAGAGGTAACTGTTAGTCATCTAATAATGTTAACT